>PITB01014440.1:0-45953 GCA_004024585.1 Paradoxurus hermaphroditus | reverse complement strand
GTTTCACAGGAGGCAGATCCAAAACAGTTGACTTGAATATATTTGTGCAATGTATTGTTAAGGGCAAAAAGTATATACATAGTGTGATCCCAGTTTTGAAAGACAGGCAATAACAACCCGACCTTATATGTGTATTTATGTTAGTTTATGATTCTAGCAGCATGGAAATGTTATGAAATGATACATACCAGGTCATTAATCCTGGTTACTTAGGGGTTGAGATGGAGCAGAGAGAGATCTGGTAGAGAGGGGGAGGGCAGAGAATAGGAGGAGCTTTTAGAAAAAAGACTGTATTTTTAGAAACAATTCATGATGAAAAAGAACATTATGATCTTACCCTTTTCGTACAAGTTGCATGAAAGATAGCCACTAAAACATGAATAGTAGTTATCTTAAAGTGATGGAATTCCAGAATATACCAGTTTCTATCATCATTTGTTTCTTTTTGGCAATCACTCAATCTTATATATGGAAACCTCTGTCCCTTAACCACTCTGGTTTTCAGTGTTTTCATGTGTGAAATAAGAGAACTAAGCCAAGGTTTCTTTGATGCTCAAAGGCAGTAATAGCGTTTCAATATTTCAGTTTAATTTGAACAGTTTAATTCAGTACAACAACAAAAAAGTCTTGAATGTGTACTGTATGCCAGGTAAGTTGCAGTGTACTAGGGTATGGGGATGAATAAGACACTGTTTTGTAGCATATAAGGTATTCTTAGTCCGCTCATGCTGTTATAACAAAAATACCATAAATGAGGTGACTTATCAACATCGTACTTTTATTTCTCACAGTTATGGAGGCTGTGAGGTCTGAGATCGTGGTGTTGGCAGATTCAGTGTCTGGGGCAGACCCACTTCCTGTTCATAGACAGCTCTCTTTTCTTTAACTTCACGTGGTGAAAATGGTAAGGGATCTCTCTGGGGTCTATATCACAAAGGCACCAACCCCATTTATGAGGGCTCCATCCTCGTGGCCTAATGACCTCCCAAAGTCCCCGCCTCCAAATACCACCACATTGGAGATTAGATTTCAACATAAGAATTTTGGGTAGATGCAAACCTTTGGTGCCCAGCAGAGAATCACATGTAAAATCAGATTAACTTAGTACCACGTGGGAAGTGCTATGATGTGGGTGGTATGGGGTCTCAGGGTGCCGTAAGGGGGCAGAATTTGGGAAGGATAAATGATACATAGGAGCTCTCTACCCCCACCTAAAGAAATGTCCATTTTCTTTACCCTAGGGATATGCAATATGATCTCAGCTATCTTAAGAAAAACAATGCCTAAAATAAAGATGTCAAAGAGAAACATGTCAAAATCTTGGCAGTTATTCCACTCCTGTACTCTTTTTTTGTTTTTTCCTAATTTTTTTTCTATGAATGTTTAATAGGAAATTTTCATTGTATTTTGGTTGGATTATATCAGGTCAGGATGGTAATGTTCCTATCTTCATGTATGAAGTACTCTTTAATGAATGTAAATGAAGAATTTATTAATTTTTACTTATATGGTCAACATGGTAACTCAAATATTTAAAAGCATGGAGTTCATGATAGACAACTAGTGAAAGATATCCTTAGCAGCAAAGTATTTGGAAGCCACCAGACGAGAACCCATGTTCTGGCTCTGGGACGCCATGGAGAAAGCCCCTGGGGTTCTTCTGTGTCCACCCTTTGACATATCTCTCCTAAGAAAAGGTATGTGGTTGACCTGTTACCCATTGCTCTCACTGCCAGGTTTTCCTGCCCTCGTAGATTCTTCACAAATCCTGGAAGCCCACATAGTAATTTTAATTCCTTCTCCAGAGCAACTATAAGAGATTGACCTTCAATGTGTATAGAAATGGAAGCCTAGCAGTCAAATGATTTGTCCAGAAAGTTTCAGAATAATGAATAGATATGAAAATTCTTAGTCTTCTTAATCCAAAAACTGTGAAAATAGCTTTAAAGCTGTTGATGAGAATTCCTCTTTGCTGCTGCTAGTGCAGTTTCAGTGCAGCTGGTGTCCAGTTCATGCTCTGGCATTACCCATCACTTACCTGGCCGTGACCTCTCTTTCCTCTCTGCTGCCTGATACCTGCTTTCTTTGCCATAGGACTCACCACGTGTTCCCGAGAATCACATAATGTCTATCTTTCCCCGTAAACTGTAAGATCTTTTTCATTGCTTTCCCCCATGCCTGAGACCATACCTGACACAATGGCAATTAAGGAATGTATAAATTAATAAATAAATATGTGACTTTAGGTCACATAATGGCCAACACATATTAAGTGCTTACAATGTGCCAAGCACTATTCTAAGTGTTTTACATGTACTGACTCAATTCTCCAAATAAACCATGTACGTAGATACTTCTATTCCCCTTATTATTACCATAAAGAAAGTGAGGTTAATTAGCTTGCCAGGTCACACAGCCAGTGAGTGGTAAAGTTGAGACTTGAACCCAGTCAGTCTGATTCTGCAGTCTGTGCTCTTAACCGCTGTTCCATGTTGCTTTTAAGTCACTTAACCTCTCTATATCTCAATTTTTCTAACAGAAAATTAGATTGAAATATCTACTCACTGGACTGTTGGAAGAATTAAAAAATAAAAGTACACATGAAGCTATGTACACATCGGTTTTAACTTTTTGTTATTAACATCATTAATTTGTAATCACTAATCTTGTTAACCATTAAGTATCACTTTTATTCCAAGAAAAATAAATTATTATGATTAAAAGAACATATTGCTGGGTAAGCAATAATACTAGAGGTTTAAAAGCTACGGTTTATTAATCTTAACTTTTCCTTTAGACTTTCTGAATGACTTTAGGGAAATAATTTCTTGTGATCTTCTTGGGTTTCATTTCTCCATACCATAAGCGGTATTTGCTGCCTACCCAAATCTACTCATCAGTCACTGAACTTGATACTAATTATGAAATGTTCATAGAGTATTGGGATGGTGGCTGAGCAAGGGGATTTACAAATCTTTCTCAGCTGAGAAGGGAGAGAGTCTCCCCCTAGTGTTGGTCTTTGTGCAGAAGGATCTGAACCTTGCTTTGGGCTCTTTACCAGGGTTTTTGGTTTACTCTAATTCTCATGATCGGAGGATGATTTTTGACGCTAGAAGTTCAGAGTTCCAATTCTACAACTGGAGAAATGAGGACTTATCTAGTGTATTAAGTGTTTTATATAAAGTATGGGTGAAGGTAACCACTCAGAGTCAAATAGCTATAGATTCACAAATGGGCAGCCCTTTCTTTTAATCACTTTGTTTTAAGATGCTTGACCCCGTACAGAGCCTGAGGCAGGGCTCAAACTCAAGGACTGTGAGATCACGACCTGAGGTGAAGTCAGATGCTCAACTGACTGAGCCACCCAGGTGCTTCTAAATTCCCTTATTTTTAACTACCTAGAGTGGCTTCCATTTTCCTGACTGACCTCACTAATTACAGGTGATGAGGTTGAAGAGACGGGCTGTACTAAAACTGAGGAGGAATTTGAATGCCAGGCTCAAATGTCACAAACTTCTTTTAACATATGTGGATTTATTATAGTGTGCATAAGAAGTACTTGCTTAGATAAATTGTTGGAAAATAAACAATCTGCTTCTTTATCAATAAAATATTGATCATCATAATAAAAAAAAGATGCTTGACCCCTTATCAGTTCAAGATTAGTTTAATTTTAAATTTTTTTTAATGTTTATTAGTTTTGAGACAGAGAGAGACAGAGCATGAGTGGGGGAGGGGCAGAGAGAAAGGGAGACATAGAATCCGAAGCAGGCTCCAGCTCTGAGCTGTCAGCACAGAGCCCGACGTGGGGCTGGAACTCACGGACTGCGAGATCATGACCTGAGCTGAAGTTGGACGCTCAACCAACTGAGCCACCCAGGCACCCCAGTTCAAGATTAGTAGGAATTACTCCAGGAATCCAGTACAGGGTTGATGAGCCACCCGGGAGGAAGCAAAGAAACTAGTTTTCATTTGGTACCTACTAAGTGACAAGCTCCTTAGCCACCACCATCTTTTCCATTTACGCAGTAACTTTTAAGGCAGATGTGAGGACTGAGGCTCAGAAAACTTTAGGAGCTTGCCCCATGGTTACACCCTGAATACATGATAAATGTAATCTTCAAACCTATGGGAGCTCATGGGGGTGTCTCAACAGTTCCGGTCTCCACTGAGTAGAGGCTGACACTTCCTGTTTCTCTGAATTCTTTCCTTGGTGGATACCAATGCTAGTATCCATAACTTTGGCGGCTTTGTACTTACTTGTCAATTTGGGGGCTCTGATAAATTGTCAATGTTGCTACATGGATAATATTTTGGTTCATGGGTAATAATCCTAGGGAGTATCTTGACCCAAGAAGGTGGTACCATAAATAGAGCTGTAGGAAATTAGAACTGGGCATGGCATTATTGAAAAACACCCTTGTGTTAAATAACCTTACTATTTGGAGGCCAAATCTTTAAAAACCTGGATCTGTGGTGGCGAAATTATAAAAGGGATGCTTCCTGGTGAAAAAGAAGGACTCCTGCTATGTCTTAAATCCTAGCTTCTTCATTCTACATGTGGGGCCTGCCAGGCCAGTAATTTATCATGGCCCTATGTATAATCTTATATTCTCCTCACGATTTCATATTTAACTGCAAGTAGGGGAGTGAGGGGAAAGGGAAGAGGGGAGATGCTGTTTGGCAATTGGCCAGTTCTGTGAAGAAGTTTTGGTTTTTGTGGTTCTGTAGCTGTTTTAGTGAATAAAACGTCCCATTCACATAGCCCAGACTGGTTATAAGCTGGTATTGAGTGATGGCCAATTACAAGTTATTCACATTTGGATCGATATCCCAGACATGAGCTCATTAACCCCAAATCCTATTATCTCACACATGTGAAACAGATTGTTTTTAATGTGATGACATTTTCACTGTCTACAAACCTGAGTTCTGATGTAGTAAAAAAGCCTCCGCAGCTATAAGCAGAAATAAGCAGCTGCGTTGATATCTACACAACCAGTGGAATGGCATGTGCGAATTAATAAATGTCTGCCTGCGCTACTTAGGGGTTCAGCTTCGGAGTCGATGACCTTGGTGAATTTCCTATAGTTTTTCATCTTATTCCCCATCTCCTTGGGATTCCAGCTCCTCCTGGCATCTAGAAACCTCTCCTCTTTTAATGTCTGTAGATTATGAGTCCCTGTCTTCAGGCCATTTCTTTATTTTCCAAGACAGTGGTTTTTAGGCCTGTTGTTGCCATGGCTTTTATCTATTTTAGTTCTCTTCGAGCCTCTCCATAACAATTTTAATTAATGGGCAGACTTTCCTGATAGATGGAATGCTCATACCTCTTAAAGATAGATCATTGCAGCGATTAGAATCATTTATTCACATGCTACCCCATTTTCCATCTTTGCAAGAACAGGCAAATTTTTCTTCAAACCAGTATCTCTCTAGCTAATTGAATTGAACTCAAAATTAACTCTGAATTGCACAGTTGCATCTTACACTTGTCTTTTGTTTAGGGGTCCTCTTCGAGGCTGGCTGCCTGAATATCCCCTCTGTGGTCTTCGAGTGTGGGGGGAAAGCTTTGGATTTTTACTAAAATACACTAAAACAAGACCCAAAAAAGCCATGGACCATTTTCTTCTGGTCTGGTCATGATGCCAACTCCATGGTTTTAAAATTTGATGTCACAACTTTTAGTATAATGAGATCATGTTTGTCCCATCTGTAAAATGGAGACTATCCTCCCAGTATGCTTATATAGCTGTTGTAAATATTAAATGCATTTGCAAAGTGTAACATGCTATACAAAAAAAAAGAAATTATACTTATACATTTATCACTGGTTCTCTTTTGTCCTCCAGGGAACATTACCAATGTCTGGAGGCAATCTGGGGTGTCAAAACTTGGTGGGGGAAGATGCTACTGGCATCAAGTGTGTAGAGGCCAGACATGCTGTTAAACATAATACACAGAACAGCCCCCACAGCAAAGAATTATCTGGCCCCAAATGTCAATAATGCCAAGGTTGAGAAACGCTGAATAAAAAGACTATGATATTAAAAGCAGAACTTGAACCTCATTCAATAATCATTGAATCTCCTGCTCCTCTCCCATGTCTATTTTCCTGACTAAGCTTTCTCTATTGTGGGCAAGTGGGATGAGGTAATGAAATGCTAATTGAAAGTGCCACTCCTTTTACAGGTCATTAGACAGAAGAAGCAAATTTGATACACACTATTTTTAACCTTTCTTATTAATTAACAAACATCACGTGGATAATTTTTAGTTGCTGGAAGGATCAGGACGAGTAGTTCTTCTATGTTTTTATGTCCATGCTCTAGTTTATCTTTAGTAGTACAATACCTAGTCATTAAGGAATAGAATTCTAGAACCTAAGGTGGTATCAGAGACGTGACTTAGGTCAGTGACTAAGTCATCCAAGACAGATGGTGTCTCGATTCTTCCCCTGTTATTTGCCATCCTGATAACCATGATTGGCAGCAACTCTTGAGCATTTATATGGGTTCAGGCCCTTTGTACGTATCACCTTAGTCTGTCTTCACAACAATCCTGAAAAATAGTTATGTCATGCTAGTTAAGATATTTTTTAGAACTTGAAAAAAAAGTTTAGAAATAGAACTTTCTGGGGTGCCTGGGTAGCTTAGCCGGTTAAGCGTCTGACTTCGGCTCAAGTCATGATCTTGGGGTCTGTGAGTTTGAGCTCCGCGCCAGGCTCTGTGCTGACAGCTCAGAGCCTGGAGCCTGCTTCAGATTCTGTGCCTCCCTCTCTTTTTCTGCCCCTCCCCCACTCACACTCTGTCTCTCTCTCTCTTAAAAACAAATAAACATAAAAAAAAGAAATAGAACTTTCTGCAGTTAAAGCTTGCTATCTTGTTCAGTTCTCCTAAAATAATCAATTTTTTATCAATCAATATACACACTCAGGAATCCCTATCCACAGAACTCTTTGGGAATTCAATGACATTTCCTTCAAGAAACATGAGCTTTAGCTTGAACAGTACAGCCCAAATCTTTGGGAACACTATACAACCAGTAAATGGCCTAAATGTCTGCTAATACAATAATAGTTATATAAATCTTGGAATATATCTTAATGTATTTGCACAGACAGATTATCTCAATACATTGAGTTTAACAAGTAGGCTCTTTGTGGACCAGCGTGTATATTATAATGAAGTTATGTTGCAAATATATCTATACATTCTTAAACACACAAATTGTCATATGGAAGGAGTTTTGTCAAATTGTGAATTATGGTTATCTTTGGGGGTAAGATTACAGAGAAACATTTTCTTTCTCTTCATAATGTAAATCTTTTATAATGATCATGTATCATTCTAAAGAGCAATAGAAATATTTCTATTTAAAATATACAATAGTAAAAACTGGTAGCTCAAGATAGCCATACAAAACACAATTTATCACAAAGTGGCAATAATGAACCAAATAATAGCTGATATTAACTGAATGCTTACTCTGTATCTGTTATGGTTCTAAGCATTTTATATACATGAACTCGTTTAATCATCGTAATAGCTCCATGAGATTAATCCAGTTTTATTCCTATTTTACAAATGAGGAAATGGATGTGCAGAAAAGATACATAAGTTGTCCAAAGTCACAGAGCTAGTATTTGGTTGAGTCAGGACCTGAACTCAGGCAATCTAGCTTTAGAGCCCGTTAAGTTGAATCTTTACCTGCCAGCTAAATGGCACCAGTAAGGAAAACTTTGGAGGGAAAAGGACTTGAGGTCGCTCTGGGTCTCTCTGCAGGTCATCACCAGGTTCCTACCAGACTATAAGCCCCTATAGGGCAGACACAGTATCGAGGGTACCTTTATTTTGCCCTTAGTATCCAGAATAGGGTCTTCCCTTAGTAGACAGCAGGTATTCGACACATGCTTGTTGCATTTAAAGTTTTTAGATATCCTAAGATTAATCCATTTTCTGAGTGCGATTAGAACCCATCTCCATGCCATTTCATAGACAAACTCTTCATGTGGAAAAAGGATTTGATTGTTTCATGCCTAGTCAGAGGTGCGAAGACATGAGGTTTGAGAAGGTATGCACTTGTTCATCATTCACCGTGCATTCTTGAACACCTGCCACACGCAAGCAACGTTCCAGGGACACAGGACACACGTCGTGCCTTTCCTAGCGTTTACATCTCAGTGGTGAAAGTTGTCAGAAACAAATTGGGAAGACACCAGGAACACCGACACAACCCAGCCCTTAGGGATATCACAACCTCAGGGGTTTTGAAAGTTATATGAAATGTACATTTTGTAATAAATTAAAGTGTTACTTTAATAGATAACTGGAAGAGAAAAGTTCTTATATCAGGCAAGTCACTGGTGCTGTATTATTAAAACAAGGAAATTAAACTTAATGGCACCAGAGGGAAAATGATAAAAATGATTTTCTGGTCACGTGTTATTAACCATAATAAAATAAATAGAGGAACGGTAAGTGGGGAAGGGGCTGGGTTGTTCATCCCCTCAAGGCAAGACACAGAGAAGAAAGCTGCTTCTCCTTTCCAGCTTAACTCTTTCCTGGGCTTCCCATAACACCCAAAAATGTGTTTGTGGCTTCATATTCCTCAGGGCATAGAGTCCACCTTAAATGATTCTCCCACAAGCTTCAGAGTTACTTTATGTTGTCCTTGGAGATAGAAAATAAGCTTTTACCTCTCGTCTGGATTCATTTTCAAAAATGATTCTTGGAAATGAGTTTTCCTTAGACACATTTATATATAATGACAGGCTAATATCTTACACACCATTACTGTATGTAATAACAGTGTGACAAAACTGACAAGAACTAGACTATAGATGTAAGGCAATTAGCTGTGGAGGGAGAGTTATCCAGCAGAAAGGATGATTGTCATCATACCGTGTGGTGACTTAATGGTTACTAAGTGATGAATGTGGACATCTCCTGAGGCAAAACTTCAAATAAATGAAATTTGTCCTTATGGCCCCACTTTTCTTCTTTGGCATACACTTTCCTGCTGCCAAGTCCTTCCTACCATGGAGAAAAGTCCTGGCCCAGAGCCTAACACCTAGTAGGTGACCAATAACTCCTATTGAATGGATGGATGGACTCATTCACTGAAAGGCATAAGGAGTTTTTCACATCACTCATTTAAGTTTCTGACAGTGCTTATGACAGCAATGCAGTGTTAATGATGGGGTTTTAGGGATTAGTGAGGAGATGGTTTTAGACAGAGAAGACTTCCTTCTGGTACTCCTCAGCTCTTTGTGCAACCCAGGGAGTGGAAAGGAGTGAGCTGGATGGAGCTGGAGGTCTCAGGCTGAATCCCAGTCTGTCACTTTCTAGCTGTGTCATCTTGAGCATCTTCCGCACCTGCAAAATGGGGCTAGCCATCCTATTTACCTCACAGGGTTGTCTAGAGGATCACATGAGATAATTCATTATAGCTAGAGTGCAAAAAACACTAGCCGCTCTTCAGTGACATTGCATGTCAAGGTTATAGACAGAGTGGGCACCTAGGAGTGAATGGAGGGTCACTTTCCATCTGTGACCAGGCACAGGGCTTACACTGCTCCATCTTTCCCACTCACCCTCTCCTTTCCTTCTTGTGAGAGCCCAGTTTCTCTCTGTTGGATAGGAGAAGAATCATCTCCTCTTGTCCTGTTGCTCGCTCTGCTCAGGTCACCCTGCTTCCTTGATAATTCTCCAGTACACCAGCGTGCTCCCATGGTCGGGCCTCTGTACTCATGGTTTCCTCTGCCAGGAATGCACGTCCCCAGATGTCTCTAGGGATGATTCCTCTACTTCCTTCAAGTTTTTGCACGAATGTCACTTTATTTATTTATTTATTTATTTATTTATTTATTTAGAGAGTGAGTGAGCATGCAAGTAGGGGAGTGGGGGGGGGAGAGAGAGAGAGAGTGAGAGAGAGAGAATCTTAAGCAGGCTCCATACTCAGCGCAGACCCAACACAGGGCTCATTGCCACGACCCTGGGTTCATGATCTAAGCCAAAATCAAGAGTCAGATGCTCAACCAACTGTGCCACCCAGGTGCCGCACAAATGTCACCTTCTGATTGAGATTCACTATGACCATCCTGTAAGAGTTGCACCCCACCTTCCTACCCTCAGTATTCCTGATACCACTTACCCTGCCTTTTCCCTTTTTCCAATAGCCCTCACCACATTTTAACATACTCTGTACTTATTATCTATGACTATCATCTATGTATTTGTCCCTTAACTGGGAGATAAGCTCCTAGAGGGCAAGGATTTTTGTATTTTGGGTTATTGATATGACTCAGATGCTGCAACAGTAGTCGGGCAGATAATAGGCACTGAGCAAATGTTTGGTGAATAAATGAATAGTTCAAACAAATGAATGTATTACAAAGCAATTCTAAGTAGAATCATAAAGAAAAATCACAATCCTTGCAATTGCCTTAGCAGAAAATCTAGGGTTCACTTTTGAATCCTTTCTCTCCCTCCCACTCCATATCCAACTGGTCGTGGCTCTAAGGACTCTGCCTCTGAAATATCCTTCAATCTACTCCATTTTCTCCATTTCTATAACTGTTACATCATTAATTCTTACTGATTTTCTAATGCCAATATTTTTTCTTCTCCAGTTCCTTGCTGCATTCTGAGTCAAGATTTTTTTTAATCTAAAATATAAATCTATTTAGGTCACTCCAGTATTGAAAAGTCTTTAATGTCTCCTTATCAATTCTGAGTGAGATCCAAACTGACCCTAATATAATAGCTCTGCCACTAACAAGCCCCGTGAGCAGAATAATTACCCCCTACCACCCCTGCCCACAAAAGATGTCCATATCATGTCCAGGTTACATGGCGAAGGAATAGAATTGCAGATGGAATTAAGGTTGATAATTGACCTTAAAATAAGGAGATAATCTTGGGTTATCTGGGTGTGCCTAATATAATCACAAGGTTCTTAAAAAGTGAGAGAGTTAGAGACAAATTGAAGCATGACGACAGAAGGAGGCTAGAGTGATGACATGTGAGGACTTGACCAGCTGCCTTTGAAGATAGAGGAAGGAGGTTGCAGGTCAATGGTATAGGTGGCTTCTAGAAGCTGAAAGTGAAGGAAATGGATTCACCCCTAGAGCTTCCAGAAGGGAACATTGCCCTACTGATGCTTTGATTTTAACTGGGCAAGACTGTGTCAGACTTCTGACCTCTAGAATTGTAAGATAATATGTGTTATTTCAAGATAATTTGGGGCAATTTGTGATAGCAGCAACAGAAAACTAATACACTATAACTTTTTTGCCTCCTTGGACTTAGCTCTTTAAGGCTGTACGGTATAATGGGGATATGTGATACTAACCTTCTAAGGCTACTGTGAGGATTAACGACAATATTTGCAAAATGCCCAGCATGCTTCACACATAGTAGGTGATGAATAAATAATAGTTCCTTAACTCTTGTCATCATTTCCTTCTGAGCCATATGTCATTTCCAAGGACAACCCATTATGCACTATTTGATATGCCCACAGGAAAGAGCCCAATGCCTACCTAGTAGATTTCTTCTTGTCCCTTAAGGTCTGGTCTGTAGCCTCTCCTTGGACAAACTGTCTCAAATCCCACTCTCATGCCCGGCAAATGTAATTACTATCTCCCTGCTTCCTCAACTCCATGATCCATGCAATAACTGTGTCAAGTAGGTATTATTATTCCCAGAGCCATGGATGGGGATGAAGCAAGCAAGAGACCTAGGGTACAAAAATTTTTTTTAATCATTTTTTTAAAGTTTATTTATTTTGAGAGATAGTGAGTAGGGGAAGGATAGAGAGAGAGGGAGACAGAGACTCGCAAGCAGGCTTCATGGTATCAGCACAGAGCCCAATGTGGGGCTTGAACTCACACACCGTGAGATCATGGCCTAAGCCAAAATCAAGAGTTGGATGCTTAACCAACTAAGCCATCCAGGTGCCCTCCTAGGGTACAAGTTTATGCAAGTGTCTTAATGTACCTTATCCTCATTCTGGGATTTGTACCATTTTATTGAAGAGGAAACCCAGGTTCAGGGAGATAAATGTGTCGTGCTGGTAAGGAGCAGAGAGAATAAAGCCTGTATTCTTACTTTACTATCCACAAGCCATTAGAACAAAGCTTGGAAAACAGAGAGTATGTAAGAATTTGTCAAATGAAAGAACTGAGTTGGTAGGATGGGTAGCAAGTTGGCCTGATATTTGATGTAGTAGTAGTAGTGATGATGATGATGATGGTGATGGTGGTGGTGGTGGTGGTGACGGTAAACATCCAACCTTTGCCATATGTATACTGTATGCTAAACACTGTGTTAAGGGCTTTGCATATAGTTCTCCTCGCAACAACTATGAGTTAGGCACTATTATAATCATTTGCATTCTAATATGAAGCAGCTAAAACTCAGAGAAATTATCCACCATGCCTGAGGTCACACAGCTAGTAAGTTTTCATTAAACCTAATGTGTGAACCTGAGCAGCCTGGCTCAGGAGCCCTTAAACTTGATTTTGGCACTTTCATTTCAATGTACTGATTGAATATTTTGTCTTCCTCAAAATAATCAAAGTCTAGTTACCTATCTAAGGGTTAGCTCTGAAGTTTCAAGGGTCTCATGGTGTTTCAAAACCTTTTGAAGGAAGGCAGGCATGTCCTATGTCAGCAGGGCTGATGTAGGAATGAGATATTTAAGGAGGCATTGAAGCTGAAGGAGACAAACTCAGGATAGCAGACATGCCAACCCCATTCTTGTGAAGTGTGTTTACTCATCTGTTATGAGCTCACTCTAATGCAACTTTACTTTTGGTGTAATAAATTGTATTAACTTTATGCTTGAGTGAGTTATCTCTCAAAATAGAAGAATGTGTATTTCCAGGAGTCTTCTTTCATTTACACATGGAAGTCTATGGGAGTTTAAAAAATGGATTTTAAGAGCCTCCGTGATGGCTAAGAAATTGCTATTTCAGTCTTGAAAATTGCCTTTTCTACCAGAAACACTGAGCAAGGAAATCAGGCCATCTGATCTTGCTGGATTGGAAAAAATTACTCAGGTGCTAAAACGGCCTCTAAAATTTGATCCCTTCCCCCCTCCACAATACAATAGACATTAAACCTCAGTTTTCCCCTCAGAGTATCTAATAAAAAGGATAGCACAGAAAGCCAAATTATATCATTTTTTAAAATGTTTATTTATTTTTGAGAGAGAGAACACAAACAAGGCAGGTGCAGAAAGATCCAAAGTGGGCTCTGTGCTGGCAGAGGTGAGCCTGATGTGGGGCTCAAATTCACGACCTGTGAGATCATGACTTAAGCTGAAGTTTGATGCTCAACTGACTGAGCCACCCAGGTGCCCCTATATCATTTCCTTTACTGAAAGATATCACCCAAATGTTCTGAGTATTTTTTTCTATGTCGTGGTGAGATTCAGATAACTCTATTGAAAAGTCCGTTAAAAATTTGGAGCTTCAACAAACTGATGAGTTTAGTATTAACTTTCTCAATACAAAAAGTGTAATATCCCATCTTGGGACCAGAGCTACCTTGCTTAGGTCTGATGACAAACAGTTGTAATGATTTGGCTGTCTCCCTATAATTTGAGTAGCGTAAGCCCTATAGCCTTACCCAATCACTCTTTCCTTTAACAGTCACCTAAAACTAGTTGAACTCTTCATTACACACAACTGTGGAAAGTCAAAGATCCTCTCCAAATTCTCTCCAAGGTAGGAAGAAGTGCTTGAATTCTTGCGGTAATTGCCTTTCACCTTTGATTGCAAATGTTCGCTGTCATCACAATTTTTTATCTCTTCTTAGTCATCTATCAGCTATTGTCTTATCTTTCTACTGCTTCATCACAAGCATGTTCCTTTTGCCTCTTTTGCAAAAGGCCCTCTAACAATTTTATAGACTGTAATGGAACTTTACTCAAAGTTAGAGACTCAGTGAGAAATTATAGCATAGAACAGGAAGGAATCCAAATGAAAATTTTAGAATTTCTGGTTTCCAAATAGAATGAAAAAAGTTGGGGAGAGTGTTTCTCTCCCCCATCCCAATTAGATAAAATCACACATTTTCTTGAATCTTATCAGAAAATCGAGTTCACAGAGCAAACAACTAGCCTGAAGTCTAAGTAAAGTAGACGATCTCCAAGGAGGGGCATGGGATAAGAAGAGTTTAGTTAAATATTTTAATAAATTGATAAAGGTTAGGTGTGGGCATGTGAGAATATAGAGCACCTGGGTGTCACCCAAGCAAGGAAAATCCATATGCACTTGTAGGCCCTTTACCAATGTACACAGATTAAGGGGAGGTTGGGGGCCTGTGAAAAGCCTACATCAGTGAGGTAGGATTAGAAAATAGAAGCAGCTTTTCTGTGGAAAAGCCATGAAGCTTTGCCTGGATCCTTTCTCTTTGAAGAATAAAGGCCTTAACACTTTGTGGGACAGCAGCAAACCCTGAAAGCCCTATAGCATTGGGAGAACCCATGTAGCTGAAGGGTGGGGAAAAGGGGGAAAAAGCCTCCATTTGAAGAGAAGGGGTAAGAAACCATCTGGCACCTAGGACATTAAAGGTCACTTCTGCTACTTATACAAGGTAAGAGGAATGATCATTAAGAAAGTTTTACCTCCGGAGTTAAGATGGCAGAGCAGCAAGGAAACCCTGAGCTTTTCTTGTCCCTGCAATGCAGCTAGATCAGCACCAAACCATTTTGAACACCTACAAAATTGATCCGAGGATTAACACAACAGTATGCATAACTTGAGCCATAGAACTTGTCAGCAATTCACCCCAAAAGAAAGATTAGGAAGAAATGACAGCCAGAGACTTAATCAACACAGATATAAATAAGATGTCTGAACTAGAATTTAGAACCACGATAATAAGAATACTAACTGGGGTTGAAAAAAGCATAGAAGACACCAAAGAATCCCTTTCTGTGGAGAGAAAAGAAACAAAGTCTGGTCAGAGTGAAATTAAAAATGCTATAGCAGCGACTCAGTGATATAGAAGATAAAATTATGGAGAATAATGAAGCAGAAAAAAAGAAGGAAACAAAGGCAAAATATCACAATACAAGACTTAGAGAATTCAGTGATCTATTAAAAAAGAATAACATCCAAATCATAGGAGTCCCAGAAGATGAAGAGAGAGAAAAAGGGGTAGAAGTTTCATGTGAGCGAATTATAGTGGGAAACTTTACAGATCTAGGGAGGGACACAGACATCAAAATCCAAGAAGCACAGAGAACTCCTGTGAGATTCAACAAAAGCCAACCATCACCAAGCCATATCATAGTCAAATTCACAAAATATACAGACAAAGAAAGAATAATAAAAGCAGCAAAGTGAAAATAGTCCTTAACATTTAAGGGAAGACAGATCAGTAGACTTATCCAGTAGCAGCATATATTCAATGTGCTGAATTGGAAAATATGCAGCCAAGAATTCTTTATCCAGTGAGACTGTCATTCAAAATAGAAGGAGAGATAAAGAGTTTCTCAGACAAACAAAAACTAAAGGAGTTTGTGACCACTGAACCAACCCTGAAAGAAATTTTAAGGGAGACTCTCTTAGGGGAGAAAAGACAAAACAAAAAATACCAAAAGCAACAAAGACTAGAAGGACCAGAGAACATCACCAGAAACACTGATTCTACAGGCAACACAATGGCACTAAGTTCATATCTTTCAGTACTTACTCTAAACGTCAATGGACTAAATACTTCAATCAAAAGACATACGGTATCAGAATAGATGAGAAAATAAGACCCATCTATAAGTTGCTTACATAAGAATCATTTTAGACCTAAAGACAGCTCCAATTGAAAGTAAGGGGATGCGGAACCATCTATCATGCTAATGGTCATCAAAAGAAAGCTGGAGTAGCCATACTTATATTAGACTAACTAGATTTTAAAATAAAGACTGTAACAAGAGATGAAGAAGGGCATTTTATTGTAATTAAGGGGTCTATCCACCAAGAAGTTCTAATAGTTGTAAATATTTATGACCCCATGTGAAAACACCCAAATATATAAATCAGTTAATCAAAAACATAAAGAAACTCATTGATAAAAATACCATAATAGTATAGGGGACTTCAACACCCCACTTACAAAAATGGACAGATCATCTAAGCAGAAAATCAACAAAGAATGGCTTTGAATGACACACTGGACCAGAAGGACTTAACAGATACATTCCAAACATTTCATCCTAAAGCAGCAGAATACACATTCTTCTGGAGCACACATGAAACATTCTCCACAATGGATCACATATTGGGTCATAAATCAGTCCTCAACAAGTACAAAAAAGATCGAGATCATACCTTGCATATGTTCAGACCACAATGCTATTAAACTTGAAATCAACTACAAGAAAAAATTTGGAAAGACCATTAATACTTGGAGATTAAAGAACATTCTACCAAAGAATGAATGGATTAACCAATAAATTAAAAAGGAAATTAAAAAGTACATCGAAGCCAATGAAAATGAAAATACGACAGCCCAAAATCTCTGGGATGCAGCAAACGTGGTCATAAGAGGGAAGTATATAGCAATCCAGGCCTTCCCAAAGACGGAAGAAAGGTCTCAAATACACAACCTAACCTGAAACCTAAAAGAGCTGGAAAAAACAAATGAAGCCCAAAACCAGCAGAAAAAGGGAAATAATAAAGATTAGAGCAGAAATCAATGATAGTGAAGTAAAAAAAAAATGAAACTAGTAGCTGGTTCTTTGAAAGAATTAACAAAATTGGTAAACACCTAGCCATAAATAAAAAGGACCCAAATAAGTAAAATCACAAATGAAAGAGGAGAGATCACAACCAACACTGCAGAAATACAAACAATAGTAGGAGAATATTATGAGCAACTATATACCAACAAATTGGGCAATCTGGAAGAAATGGACAAATTCCTAGAAACATATAAACTAGCAAAACTAAAATAGGAAGAAATAGAAAATTTGAACAGACCAATAGCCAGTAAAGAAATTGAATCAATAATCAAAAATCACCCAACAAACAATAGTCCAGGGCCGAATGATTTTTTAGGAGAATTCTACCAAACATTTACAGAGACTTAACACCTATTCTATTGAAGATATTCTAAAAAATAGAAATGGAAGGAAAACTTCCAAACTCATTCTATGAGGTCGGCACTACCTTGATTCCAAAATGAGACAAAAACCCCACTAAAAAGGAGAAGTATAGACCAATTTCCCTGATGAATATTGATCCAAAAATTCTCAACAAGATAATAGCAGACCAGGTCCAACAATACATTAAAAGAATTATTCACCATGATCAAGTGGGATTTATTTCTGGGATGCAGGGCTGGTTCATTATCCTCAAATCAATCAATGTGATACATCACATTAATAAAAGAAAGGATAAGAACCACATGATCCTCTCAATAGATGCAGAAAAAGCATTTGACAAAATACAGCATCTTTCTTGATAAAAGCCCTCAAGAAAGTAGGTGTAGAAGTATCATACCTCAAGATATTAATGGCCATATGATATGAAAGACTCACCACTAATATCATCCTCAATGGGGAAAAACTGAGAGATTTTCCCCTAAGGTCATAAAGACAATAAGGATGTCCACTCTCACCAGTCTTATTTAACATAGTGTTGGAAGTCCTAGCCTCAGCAATTAGACAACACAAAGAAACAAAGGCATCCAAATCAGCAAGGAGGAAGTCAAACTTTCACTCTTCACAGACAACATGATACTCTATGTGGAAAACCCAAAAAACTCTGTCAAAAAAACTGCTAGAACTGATCCATGAATTCGGCAAAGTCACAGAATATAAAATCAACGCACAGAAGTCGGTTGTCTTCCTATACACCAATAATGAAGCAGCAGAAAGAGAAATCAAGGAATTGATCCCATTTACAATTGGACCAAACACCATAAAATACCTAGGAATGAACCTTACCAAAGAGGTGAAAAATCTATACACTGAATACTATAGAAAGCTTATGAAAGAAATTGAGGAAGACACACACAAAAAAGGAAAAACATTCCATGCTCACAGAGTGGAAGAACAAATATTGTTAAAATATCAATGCTACCCAAAACAATCGACATATTCAATACAATCCCTATCAAAACGACACCAGTATTCTTCACAGAGCTAGAACAAACAATCCTAAAATCTGAATGGAACCAGAAAAGACCCCAAATAGCCAAAGCAATCCTGAAAAAGAAAACCAAAGCTAGAGGCATCACAATCCCGGACTTCGAGATGTATTACAAAGCTGTAATCAAGACGGTATGGTACTGGCACAAAAACAGACACATAGATTAATGGAACAGAATAGAGAACTCAGAAATGGACCCACAAATGTATGGTCAACTAATCTTTGACAACACAGGAAAGAATATCCAATGGAATAAAGTCTGTTCAGCAAATGTGTTGGGAAAACTGGAAAGCGACATGCAGAAAAATGAACTGGACCACTTTCTTACCCCATACATAAAAATAAACTTAAAATGGATGAAAGACCTAAATGTAAGACAGGAGGCCATCAAAATCCTAGAGGAGAAAACAAGCAACAACCTCTTCAACCTCAGCCACAGCAACTTCTTACTTGATATATCTCTGGAGGCAAGGGAAACAAAAGCAAAAATCAACTATTGGGACCTTATCAAGATAAAAAGCTTCTGCACAGTGAAGGAAACAATCAGCATACTAAAAGCCAACTGACAGAATGAAGGAAGAGATTTGCAAATGACATATCAGATAAAGGGTAAGTATCCAAACCCAAAATAAAGAGCTTATCAAACTCAACACCCTTAAAACAAAAATCCAGTGAAGAAATGGGCAAAAGACATAAATAGACACTTCTCCAAAGAAGACAACCAGAAGGCTAACAGACACATGAAAAGATGCTCAACATCGCTCATCATTAGGCAAATACAAATCAAAACCACAATGATATACCACCTCACACCTGCCAGAACAGTTACAAAAAACAGCAGATGTCAGTGAGGATGTAGAGAGAGAGGAACCCTTGTGCACAGCTGGTGGGAATGCAAACTAGTGCAGCCACTCTGGAAAACAGCATGGATGTTCCTCAAAAAATTAAAAATAGAACTACCCTACAGCTCAGCAATTTCAGCACTAGTAGGTATTTTTTCAAGGATGTAGGTATGCTGTTTTGAAGGTGCACATGCACCTCAATATTTATAGCAGCACCATTTATAATAGCCAAAGTATGGAAAGAGCTCAAATGTCCATCGACTGATGAATGGATAAAGATGTGGCATATATACACAATGGAATATTACTCGGCGATCAAAAAGAATGAAATCTTGCCAATTGCAGCAATGTGGATGGAACTAGGAATGTAAGCAAAGTAAGTCAGAGAAAGACAAATATCATATGATTTCACTCATATGTGGAATTTAAGAAACAAAACAGGTGGGGGCACCTGGGTGGCTCAGTTAGTTGAGCTTCCAACTTCGGCTCAGGTCATAATCTCGCTCATGGGTTTGGGCCCCTCGTCAGGCTCTGTGCTGACAGCTCAGAGCCTGGATACTGATTTAGATTCTGTGTCTCTGTCTCTCTCTGCCCTTCCCCTGCTCATGCTGTGTCTCTCTCTCTCTCTCAAAATAAATAAATGCCAAAAATATTAAAAAAAAAACAAACAGATGAACATAAGGGAAAGGAAGCAAAAATAGGAAAATAGAGAGGGAGAAAAACCGTAAGAGACTCTGAAATACAGAGAACAAACTGAGGGTTGCTGGTAGAGTGTTGGGTAGGGGAATTGGCTAAATGGGCAAGGGGCATTAACGAGGACACTTATTGGAATGAGCACTGGGTGGTATATGTAAGTGATGAATCACTAAATTCTATTCCTGAAATCATTATTATACTATATGTTAACTACCTCGGATTAAGAAGAAAGAAAAAGAAAGAAAGGAAGGAAGGAAGGAAGGAAGGAAGGAAGGAAGGAAGGAAGGAAGGAAGGAAGGAAGAAAGGCAAGCAGGAAGGAAGAAAAAGAAATAAAGGGAAGGAAAGAAGGAAGGGAAAGAAAGAAAGTCTTACTTCCGGGGGTGCCTGGGTGGGTCGGTCAGTTAAGTGTCTGACTTCGGCTCTGGTCATGATCTCATAACTCGTGACTTTGAGCCCGACTTCAGGCTCTCTGCCATCAGTGCAGAGCCCATTTCCGAACTTCTGTCTCTCTCTCTCTCTCTCTCTGCCACTCTGCTGCTCGAATGCATGCTCTTTCTCTCTCAAAAATAAATAAACATTAAAAAAAAAGGCTTACCTCTGAGATCCTAAGACGGGTTAGACTAAAACAATAAACAATCCTTCTCCCCTTACCCCCACCCCTACGCCTACAGACTGGAAAGCAGCAGTAGTCTTTTGGGGGAAGGCAAGTCCTTTCAGATTTGCACATAAGATGGAGCAGGAATATTGAGAAAATTTTTCTGCCCAGCCACCCTCCACATAAGGTTCTTTTGGAAAAATGTATAATATGCATCACCAGAAGGTAGATATCATGGACATGGAAACCATAAGAAATAGTCAAATGAAAATACTAGGGGGAAAAATATGATTCTCGAGATAAAGAATGCCTTTGAGAGGCTCATCGGTAGATTTAACACATCCGAAGAAAGAAACGGTGAACTTGAAGATAGGTCAATAGAAATTACCTAATCTGAAATACAAAGAAAAGAGAAGTGAGGGAGAAACAAGAACTGAGCATCTAAGAGCTGTAGGACAATATCAACCTAAGAAACGTGATTTTTGGAGTCTCAGAAGAAGAGAGTGAGGATGAGATAGAAGAAATATTTGAAGAGATAATGGTTGAGAATTCAAAAAAAGTAGTAATGAAAGACATCACACCAAGAAGCTCAAAAAATGACAAGAAGGATGAAACCATATCTAGACAATAATATTCAAACTACTAAAAATCAGTGATGAAGAGAAAACCCTCAAAGGTACCTAGAAAAATAAAACATACCTACATACAGAAGATTAAAACTAAGACTTTATAGATCTTTTAGTTTGCTGGAGCAGCCGTATCAAAATACCACAGACTGGGTGTCTCAAAAAACAACACTTATTTTCTCACAGTCCTAGAGGCTAGAAGTCCAAGATCAAGGTGCTGGCAGAGTTTGTTTCCTCTGCAATCTATCTCCTGGGCTTGCACTGGTTGCTCTCTTGCTGTGCCCTCACATGGTCTTTCTTTTATGTGTGTGCATCCCTGGTGTTTCTCTGTGTGTCCACATTTCCTATTCTTAAAAGAACACCAGTCAGATGAAATTAAGGCCTACCTAATGGCCTCATTTTAACTTCATCATCTTTTTAAAGGCTCTGTCTCCAAATATAGTCATATTCTGAGATGCTGGGATTTAGGGCTTCAATATATGAAAATTTGGAGGAATGCAATTCAGTCCTTAATGGTAGACTTACATCAGAATGTATGTAATCCAGAAGACAATGCAACCTTTAAAGTGCTAAAAAAAAAAAAAAAAAAAAAAAAAAGAATCAACCCAGAATTCAATGAAGATAGCTACCAAAAATGAAAACAAACGAACAAACAAAAACAAGTAAAGAGATAATTAATTACCAGCAAATCTACGTTACAAGAAATGTTAAAAGAAGTTCTTCAAGTTGAAGGAGCATATAGATGCCCGAACTTGCACAGAGAAATGAAGATCTCTGGAAATGGTTAAAATAAAAATAAATATGAAAGACTTTTTTCTTTCATAACTGATCTAAAAGGTAGGTGACTGTATAGAGGGAACAATGTGATTTGGCTTAAAAAGCAAGTGTAAAAGTATGATATTTGAAAATAGTGGCACGAAAGATGGGAGAGAGAAATTTGGAGTATACTATCGTAAGGTTAGGTTCTTATACTGAACTGTAGCAGTATTATTTGAGATTGTATATTATAACCCTAGGATAAGCACCAGCATTATTTAAAAAGAGATTTAAAAAGCCAGATGTGGAGTTACAAAGCAAAAATAAATAAAGCAGTCAAAAAAAGGAACAAAGAACAGATGCAGCAAATAGCAAACAGCAGCAAGATTGCTGACTGTTGCCCAATCATATGATTAATTAATTAAGTGTAAATGGCTTGAATATACCAATGAAAATAGAGAGATTAGTAGAATGATTTTATTTATTTAAATTATTTATTAAAAAAATTTACATTGGAGTATAATTAACATAGTGTTAGTTTCAGATGTATAATATAATTCAACAACTCTATACATTACTCACTTTTCATCACCTCTTAATCCCCTTATCTGTTTCACTCAACCCCAAACCCAACTCCCCTCTGGCAACCACCAGCTTTTTCTCTGTATTTTAGAGTCTGTTTTTTTTGTATCTTTTTTTCTTTGTCGATTTGTTTTGTTTCCTATATTCCACATGTGAGTGAAATCATATAGCATTTGTCTTTCTTTGAAGTGTTTCATTTAGCATTATATCCTCTGGGTCCATCCATGTTGTTGCAAATGGTACGAGCTCATTCTTTTTTATGGCTGAGTAATATTCCATTGTGTGTATGTGTGTATATACGCACACACATATATACATAAATATATGTGCCACCTCTTCTTTATCTATTTATCTGTTGATGGACACTTGCACTACTTCCAGATCTTGGCTATAGCAAATAGTGCTGTAATAAACATAAGAGTGCATACATCTTTTCAATTATTATTTTAATTTTCTTTGGGTAAATACCCAATAGTGGAATTATTGGATCATATGGTAATTCTATTTTTAATATTTCAAGGAGCATCCATACTCTTTTCAACAGTGACTGCACCAATTTGCATTCCCACCAACAGTAAATAAGTGTTCCTTTTTCTCCACATCCTCACCAACACTTGTTATATCATATATTTTTGATTGTAGCCATGCTGACGAGTGTAAGGTAACATCTCATTGTGGTTTCAATTTACATTCCTCTGATGATTAGTGTTGTTAAACATCTTTACATGTGTCTGTTGGCCATTTAAATGTCTTCTCTGGTAAAGTCCTCTGTTATTCAGACCTCTATTCAGGTCCTCTGCCCATTTTTAATAGGACCATTTTTTGGTATTGAGTTACAGAAATTCTTTTTATATTTTGGATATTAACCCCTTATTAAATATATCATTTGCAAATATTTTCTCCCATTCAGTAGTTTGCCTTGTTGATGGTTTCTTTTGCTGTGCAAAAGCTTTTTAGTTTGTGTAGTCTCAATAGTTTATTCTTGCTTTTGTTTCTGTTGCCTGAGGAGACATGTCTAGAAAGATGTTTCTATGGCTGATGTCAAACTATTGCATGTCTTTCTTTTAGGAATTTTATGGTTTCAGGTCTCACATTTAGATCTTTAATCCATTTTGAGATTATTATTATGTGTGTTATAAGAAAGTGGTCCGATTTTATTCTTTTGCATGTAGCTGTCAAGTTTTCTCAACACCATTTGCTGAAGAGACTTTCTCCATGTGTAATTCTACATCCTTTGTCACAGATTAATTGACCATATAAACATGGGTTTATTTCTGAGGTCTCTTAGCTTCTATTTCATTTATTTCTGCTCCAATCTTTATTATTTACTTTCTTCTACTGGTTTTAGGCTTTGCTTGTTCTTCTTTTTCTAGCTCTTTTAAATGTAAGTTTAATTTGTATTTTTGAGATCTCTCCTGTTTCCTGAGTTAGGCCTGTATCACTATAAATTTCCCTCTCAGAACAATTTGCTGCATCCCAAAGATTTTGGATTGTGGTGTCTTCATTTTAATTTTTCTGCATGTATTTTTTTCATTTTCTCTTTGATTTATTGGTTGATCCATTGACTAATTAGTAGCATGTTATTTAACTAACTCCATATAATTTTGAACTTTCCAGATTTTTTTGTGTGATTGATTTCTAGTTCCACCCTGGTCAGAAATCATGATATGATTTCAAATTTTTGAATTCATTGAGAATTGTTTTGTGGCCTAAAATGTGATCTATTCTGAATAATGCTCCATGTGCACTTGAAAAGAATGTATATCCTGCTGTTTTTGCATGGAATGTTCTGTATATATCTGTTAGGTCTATCTGGTTTAATTTGTCATTTAAAGCTATTGTTTCCTTGTTGATCTTTTGGTCTGGATGATCTATCCATTGGTGTAAGTGGGGTGTTAGAATCTTCTACTGTTATTGTTTTATTGCCAATTTCTTCCTTTAAGTCTGTTAATAGTCGCTTTATGTATTTAAGAGCTTCCACATTTGGTGCATGGATATTTAAATTGTTATATTCTTTTGTCGAATTTTGATTCAATTTTATGATTATGTAATGTCCTTCTTTGTCTCTTATTTAATGTCTTTTTTGGGGCGCCTGGGTGGCTCAGTCAGTTAAGCATCCGACTTTGGCTCAGGTCATGATCTCACAGTTCGTGGGTTCGAGTCCTACATCGGGCTCTGTGCTGACAGCTCAGAGCCTGGAGTCTGCTTCAGATTCTGTATCTCCTCTCTCTGCCCCTCCTCCACTCGCACTCTGTCTCTCTCTCTCTCTGTCTCTCAAAAATTAATAAACATTAAAAAAAATCTTTAAAAAAAAGATCTGTCCCTTTAAAAAAAGTAAATGTCTTTTTTTTTTTTATAAGTCTATTTTGGTCAGTATAAGTGTTGCTACCTTGGTTCTCTTTTCACTTCCATTTGCATGGTAAATGTTTTCTATTTCTTCACGTTCAGTCTCCATGTGTCTTTAGGTCTGAAATGAGTCTCTTATAGGCAGCAAATAGATTGGTCTTGTTGTTGTTGTTGTTGTTAATCTACTCCATCACCCTATGTCTTTTGATTGGAGTATTTAATCCATTTATATTTAAAGTAATTATTGATAGGTATGTACTTATTACCATTTTGTTACTAGTTTAATGATTGTTTCTGTATGCTGTTTTCTCTCTGCTCCTTTCTTTTTCTCTTGCTCTCTTCCCTTGTGATTTGATGGCTGTTTTTAGGATTATGCTTGGATCTCTTTAACTTTATTTTTTTGGTATCTTTAAAAAATTGTTTATTTTTTTGAGAGAAAGAGAGGGAAAGAGAGCATGAGCAGGGGAGGGGCAGAGAGAGAGGTGAGAGAGAATTCCAAGCATGCTTCATGCTGTCAGTGCAGAGCCCAATGCAGGGCTTCATTTCATGAACTGTGAGATCATGACCTGAGCCAAAATCAAGAGTCAGACACTTAACTGACTGAGCCACCCAGGCAACCCCATGTATCTGTTTTTGATTTTGGTTACCATTAGGCTCATATATAACATCTTATATATATAGCAGTCTACATTAAGTTGATGATCACTTTAGTTTGAACCCATTCTAAAAACACTAAATCTTTTAGGCCCTCCTCTTTTTCTGTATATGATGTCATATTTGGTTGATTTAACTGATTTTGCTGCTTTTGTGCCTTAGCTTTTATACTAGTTTTATTAGTGCTTAATCTAGTTTTAGTATATGTTTGCATTTACCTATGTAATTTTTTTCTTTTCATAATTTTCTTACTCTTTATAATGGCTTTTTTTTTCCACACAAAGAATTCCTTTTAGCATTTCTTTGAGGCTATTTTAGTGGTGATGAACTCCTTTAATTTTTGTGTGGGAAACCCTTTATCTTTCTTTCTATTCTGAATGAGAACTTTGTCAGGTAGAATGTTCATGGTTGCAGATTTTTTTCTTTCAGTACTTAGAATATACCATGTCACTTCCTTCTAGCCTGCAAGGTTTCTGCTGAAAAATCAGCTGCTGGCCTCATGAGTTTTCTCTCTTATGTAACTGTTTTCTCTTCTGTTGCTGCTTTTAAAATTCTCTGTTTATGTATTTTTTTTTTTTTTTGCCATTTTAATTATTATGTGTCTGGATGCAGACTTCCTTGGATTGGTTTTGTAGGGGACTTGCTGTGATTTCTGTTTTAGATATTTGTTCTCCTCCTCAGATTAAGGAAGTTTTCAGCTATTATTTCTTCAAATAAATTTTCTGCTTCCTTCTCTCTCTCTCTTCTCTTTCTGGGATCCCTGTGATGCATATGTTATTATACTTGAAGATGATGTTGATTTCCCTTAACCTATTCTTATTTTTTATTCTTTTTGCTTTTCAGATTGGTAGCTTTCTGTTGCTCTGTCTTCCAGATTGCTGATTTGTCTTCTGCTTCCCCTAATCTACTATTGACACCCTCTAGCTGTAAAAAAAAAATTGTTATTGAATTCTTCATCTCTGACTGGCTTTTTAAAAAATTTTTCTATCTATTTGTTGAAGGTCTCTCCACTCTTGTCTCAAGTTCAGCAAGTATCTTTATTACCATTACTTTGAATTCTTTATCAGTCATATTGCTTATCTCTGTTGCAATGGTTTTGTCTTGCTCATTTATTTGGGACATATTCCTTTGTCTCTCTATTTTGTCTAAGTCTCTGTATTTGTGTCTATGTATTAGGAAGGTCATTTACATCTCCTGATCTTGAAAGTAGCAGCCTTTTGAAGAAGAGGTCCTGTGGTGCCCTGTATTGCAATACTCCTTGTTTATCAGACCCAGATGCTCCAGGGATGTTCCCTATGTGGGCTGCATATACCCTACTGTTGTGGCTGAGGCATATTTGCCATCAGTCCAGCTGGCTGCAGTAGCCCACTTTGCCTGTTGCAGAGACACCAGGTAGGGTTTGGGTTAACCCAAACCCTGTTAAGGGACCTTTCTGGGGCTGCTGTGGGCTTGTAGTTGTGCAGTGTCAGCCATCAGAGCAGATGCCTGCTCTTAGCCTACTTGCTGATGCTGTAGTCATACCAAACTTCAGGATGCTCTCCCTGTGTTGTTCCCTGAGAGACTTTTGTTGGTGAGGAAGCTGGCAGTCAGACCAGATGCCTGCCCTCAGTCCATATGCTGGGACAGTAGTTGCACTGATCAGCAGGGCACTCTCTCTGCACTGCTATCTATAAGGTTCAGCTGTTGGGACTGTGGGCACACTGGTACGTGTGGTTATCTTTTCCTTTCCCCAGGGCAGGAGTCACTTTGGAGTGGTGCTGGTCCCTGCTGGGGTTGCTTGCTGGGTGTTGGGCAGAAATAGTGCCACAATTTGATTGGGTTGATCTGAAAGGGAATGTGGAGTTGGGGCATATGTTGCTTTTAACACAGGTGGAGACTGTTCACACTGGTTCCCACAAACATACAGTTATCTACACTGGAGATGTGAGGAGATATGGTGCCCATCAGCACATTTGTAGCTGGAGAAGTCTCCTAAAGATCCCTGCTCCTCCAGTATATGTTTGATATTAAATCTTCAAATGTACTCTCGGCAAGTTTCAAATGCTGCTTATATGCTGTGTCTTGGCTGGGTTAATTGTTAGGCTGGCTCTTTAAGGGCAAGGATTCAGTTTCCTGTCTCTCCTCCTGCTGATTATAAAGTAACCAGAGTTAAGCTCTGCTGATTGTTAAAGTTCATGAAGTTAAGCCCCAGTGGTTTTCAAAGCCAAAGTTATAGGGACTCATCTCTCCAGTAGGGGTCCCTTGTGCCTTGGGTGCCTGCTATGGGGTCTGATCTCTCACTCACTGTGGTATCCCTTCCATTTGTTTATTGTTTCACTAGAAGTTTGGTTTAACCATGTCTCTGGCCCTCCTGCCCTTTTCAATGTGTCCTCCATTCTACTATTAACTGTCAAAAGTCTATTCTGCTGCTGTCTGCAGGTCATTTTCAGAGTTAGTTGCACAGATGTCACTGTTACCAGAGTGTGTCTGTGGGACAAGGTGAGCTCAGGGTCATCCTCTCTGCTCTTTTCCTAGAAGTCTCAGGCAGAATGGATTTTAAAAATGACCCAACTGTCCATAAGAAATTTGTTTCAATAATAATGACATAGGTTGAAAGCAAAGGAATGGAAAAAGATTTATCATGAAAACACTAATCAGAAGAAAACTAGAATAGTAATATTAATATCAGATTCAATAAAATTCAGAGCAAGGATTATGATCAGCAATAAAAAAGGATATTACATAATGATAAAGGGTCAATTCACAACGAAGACACAACAATCCTAAATATGGATGCACCTCACAACAGAACCTCAAAAACTGATAGAACTGGAAGGAGAATTAGAAAAATCCTCAATTATACTTGGAGGCTTCAGCACTTTTTTTTCAATAATTAATAGAACAAGTTGGCAGAAAAATCAATAAGGATATAGGAGAACTGAAGAACTCTATCAAGTAACTTGATCCAGTTGACATTTATAGTATGCTAAACTCAACAATAGCAGAATACACATTCTTTTCAATCGTGCATGGAACGTTCACCAAGATAGACCGTATTCTGGGCCATGAAACAAACTTCAGCAATTTTAAAATAATTGAAATCATACAAAGTACATTATCTAATCATAACAGAATTAAGTGAGAAATCAACAACGAAAAATATCTGGAAAATCCCCCAAATATTTGGAAGTGAACAAACACACCTCTAAAGAATCCATGCCTGGGTCAAAGAGGAAGTCATGAGGAAAATTAGAAAATGTTGTTGATTCAATGAAAATGAAAATGAAGCATACGATAATCTGTGGAATGCAACTAACGCAGTATGAAAAGGGAAATATATAGCAAGTAATTATCAACAAACATATTTTCCTTATTTTTCTTTCATTATCATATTGCTCATGACTTGCAATACTGTATTCAACAGTATAAGTAATAGTGACATCTTTACGTTGTTCCTAATCTTAAAAGGTATGCACCTAAGTTCCTTCATTAAGTATAGTGTTAAGGGTTTTGTTATATAAATTTTACCAAGAATATTCTTTACTGTTTCTAGTTTTTTCCTATTTTTTAAAAATCTTAATAGACTAACCCTTATTAGATATTCTTCTGTGTCAATTCAGATAATAACATTATTTTTCTTCTTTAGCTTATTAATGTCACAAAATACAATGATACATATTTTTTAGAAATACTTTTTTATTAAGATATAATTGACATATAACATTATATTAGTTTCAGGTGTACAACATAAGGGTTCAATATTTGTACATATTACAAAATGAGCATCACAGTAAGTCTAGTTAACATCCATCGCTACTCATAGTTACCGATGTTTTTTGGACTTTTAAGATCTGCTCTCTTAGCAACATTCAAATATACAGTACAGTATTATTAACTATATTACCATGCCGATAATTATATTCTCGATGATTTATTTTCTGATATTGATTTTCTGATGATGTTCCCTGCATTACTGATTATGATATATTATTTTAAATTTATTTTATTTAGTACACTTAACCAATTAAATAACAGCTCATTTTATGTATTAAATATATTTAACATTACAGAATTGGTTTACTAATATTTTACTTAGGATCTTTGAATCTAAATGCATAGATAAAGTGGGACTATCATTTCCTTTTTGTTTTCTCCTCACGGTCTCCCTCTTTAGCTGTCACCATTGTTTTGTGAGTGCGTGCCCGCTTCTCTCAACAGAGGTGCTTCCCCATCTTCCTTCTTCCTCAAGTGTAGAAGTCTCCCTTTTTGAAATGTTGGTGCCAACAGAAAGTTTTGGTTAGTTTTTTTTGCTGAGCAGTTTAGTTTCCTTAGCCTCAACAGTCTCCTTCGAGGATAAACTCACTGTGTTGTCATTCATAGTCAAAATCCCATTAAGGTGCTTCCCTGGGTTTCTTCTTTAAGCTTTACAAAGAACCAACAGAAGCTTTGAATGACAGCTTTTCTTTAATACTTCAAATTTCAAGATTACATTTTAGAAAGGGCTCAGGTCAGAGCAGCTTTGCTTCTCAACCCAACCTGTGGTTTCCATAAATGGAAAGGGGCATCAGAGTTTTTGTCCATTTCCAGGGCAGATCCTTGGAGGTATGGCCCCACCATCCATTATATCACAAACTAGCTAATCATTCAAGTGGAAGGGGGTATAGATGAAAGCACTCAAATGACTGAGTCGAAGGTTTCATGTTTCCATTTCTTTAAAAGAAAAAAAAGAAAGTACTAGTTTTTCTATTCCATGAGACTGGGAGCACAAAAATTCATTCTTCCATTCAACAAATATTTTATAACCTACTGTGTGTCATGCACTTTTCTAAGGGCTGAGGTAGAAGTCAGAAAACAATGAACAAAATGACAAAAAAACTGACTTCATGGAGCTTATCCCATAGTGAAAGAGACAGACGCAAACATATAAATAAATTTATATAGCAGTAAATTTATCGGTAAATAAATTTAATGTCAGTAGCAATATGTGGTTGGAAAGAAAATAACTCAGGTAAAGAAACAAACAAAAAAATGGCATGGGATGCTATGATGAATTGTGGTTTAGAGAGGACTCTCTGAGGTTTCTTTTTCTGTCCTTATTCTACATCTTTTCTTCATCTCTAAGGGGTTGACATTTAAGTCGAGACTTGAGTGAAGTGACGTAGTCAACCATGCAGACATCTGATTGAAGAGGCTCCCAGGCAGAAGGAAGGACAAATACCCTGGTAGAAGTCTATGCTTGGCTTGTGTGAGGAACAGAAATGCGGCAATGTAGCTGGAACTGTGTGAGAGAGGAGAGAAGGCAGACTGACTGGGCCTGAAACACAGGCTGCGGCCAGATGGTGTAGGACCTTGTGGGCTGTGTTAAGAAGTTTCTAGAGTGCCTATTTTCCCTGAAGTGCCATAAAGGAATTCTTCTTGACTGGACACACACACACATACATACACTCAAATGTAGCTTCCAGAAGAATCTTTGGGTGGGCATTGTTTTGTGGTGTGTTTTATAATTGTTGAAAAGATTCCTTTGCACTGGTACAAGGGGAAATTACATGAGCTGAATGGATGCAAGAATCCATTGCTGGCCCTGCAAATACCACAGGGAGGCTGATGAAAAGTTTGGGTCAATGTAAGGGCTGCTTCAGGGGGATTTAGATGAATATTATATGCCTTAGTCCTGGGTGCACTGGCAATAATGGGGTCACTCCAGCTTAAAAAAAAAAACACTCTTTTTTCCCTCCAGATTACTACTGGCTTCCCTCTTCTAGCAAAAGAGACATCTGCTTCTATGTATAGAATAGGCTCCAGGCCCTGAATTATAGTGTGGTAATTCATGCTTAACTGTTTGAATGGCTGCGTAGCCCTGAGCCCTGCATCTCCTAATGCACCAGATACTAATTATTAGACTATAATTCACACTGTGTGAGTTCTTATTGCTTATCTTTCTTGTAGGATACAGATAGCTAGGAACATAGAGTGCCTGTGAATGACCAGTATGCTCGCTCAAATAACATTAGGCAAGCAATTCCACATAACTCTGAAGAAGGTAAGAGCATAAAGAGAAATAACAAAAAAGGCCTTTGAGAGACAGAGATTGTTCTTCACAAAGTGCATTAACTAATTGACAGTGGTAGCAAAGGCACACAGCCTGCTCGTATGAAAACTTTCTATCAAACCATTCGTCCCTCTTGTAAGACAAAGGTCCTATAAACTAACCATGCAGCCTTTTAAGGAGTTTATAAAAAACACTGACATTTGCCTGTGAATTCACCTACAGATCTAATGAAACTTTTGTGATGAATTTGGGAAAACTATTATTTTGTCATAGCTTAAGGGAAAAGCCATGGTGTCTTTTGATGGTTCAAGAACTAGAACTCATGAAACCATGGGAAAAATATAAATTGGTAGAAAACAATAACATTCACACAGCTGGACCATCTGGCGGGTTATTCAGACATAACCGTGTATATCACTGAACGGCTGCCGTAAAACACTAGATGAAGATAAGCACTGGCATCTACTTCTAATTTTCCAAGGCTTAAATTGCCTTTAGTTCCTTAAGTTCTGGAAATGAGGACTTCATTTGCAGTGGTCTCAGCATCTTCCAGAATGTGAGCTTTCTAAACAAATTATGATGATACTAGATTTTAGGACAAGAGCTTTATATTTTTATTGTCAGTTCTGGGCCAGCACAGTGTGTCCTTCAAATAATTGTCATGTGCCCTACTGTACCCCGTCCTGCATAAGGAACATCTTCTGCTTTTATTTAACTTATTTTTAAAAGCTCTCCTTGCCTTAACATAGCATAGTGGGTACGAGAACACTTTTGATACCACATTGCCAGTATGGGAATCCTGGTTCCTCTTATTGGCCATGTGGCATGTTAGGCTTTTTTGGCCTCGGCTTCCTAATCTTAGAATTGGGACAATAATAGTACTTAACCCATATGGTCGTGAAGAGGAATAAATGAGTTTAGAGTTCAGAACAATGTCTGTCATATAGTAAGCACTATACAAATGTTACTCATCATTGTGACAATACTAATGATCATTAGCATTAGTAGTTTTCATTGCTAAGTTGAACTGGATATAGTTTTGCCCTCCAGTTCCCTCTTAATGGCCTGTACGGTGGTTTACACATAAAGAGATCTCAGTAATAGTTAATTAATAAATCCACATCCTGGTATATAAACATGAACAACAATAATAACAACAAAGCAACTCATTTATTACGCTACTATTAGGTGTCAGGCACTGTTCTAGATGCTTAACACAGTCAATAGGTCTTTGTTACATATCTCCTGAATGACTAAGATAATGGGGATGCAGCAGTAAATAAACAGACGTGGCCCTGTCCTATTTAGTAGGTATTATTAGAATTATTTTGTAGGTGAAGAAATGGAAGCTCCATGGATTTAAATAACTTGCTTGTTGCTACACTGTTAGTAAGTGGCGACTTCCTGAAAAGCTGGTTAACTTGAAAGCCTGTGTTCTGCCCACTGTATTTTGCTTTCTCCCTTGGTGTAACGCGTAGTGTCTTTGAGCTTCAAAAATACGAGCCAAATTTGGGACATTTTGAGTTCCATCAAGCATAATATTTGTAATGGCTTGCAACACACTGAATTAAAAAAAAATCCATGAGTCATAAAGGGGGGTGGTATGGAAGAAAAAGAAAACCTTTCTTTATTTATTTTTTATTTATTTTTTAATTTATAATAGTTTATTTTCAAATTGGTTTACATATAACACCCAGTGTTCATCCCAACACATGCCCTCTTTAATGCCCGTCACCTCCTCTCCCCCTTCCTCACCTCCCTCACCCTCAGATTGTTCTTAGTCTTTGAGAGTCTCTTATGTTTTATCTCCCTCCCTCTCTGTGTCTTTTTTTTCTTTCCCCTCTTCCCCTCCCCCTGGTTTTTGCTTAGTCTCACAAAGTCCACCTATTCGTGGAAACATATGGTACCTGTCTTTTTCTGACTGACTTATTTCACTTAACATAATACCCTCCAGTTCCATCCATGTTGCTACACATGGCCAGATTTCATTTAGAAAACCTTTCTTTAAAGGAGAACGCCAACTAATATGTAGACAGAATTAGAAAAATCACCATTTTGCAACTCCTAATTTAATAATCAAAGCAAGATCCTATAATTAAGTAGATCCTACTAGATCCTAAAAACACTGGATAAAAGCTTATTGGGGATCGGTTATTCACACTGTTTCAAAGTGTCACCCCACAGATTATTTTTAGTTATAAAGGAAAAAGACACCTTTGCAATGGACCAAATTTAGCATCCCCAGTAATAAGATAAGCTCACTTTATGCAGTGCTATAAAGAATATAGAGCATTAAAAAAAAAAAGAATCTAGAGCATCGATGGTAATACTCTTACAATATTCTGACGCTACTCATGAGGAAACAACCGGAGAAACTGAGACTATAGAATAGACATACTATAATGGTATGATGATTGGCCTGGACTCTAAAAAGAATAATGTCATGAAAAACAAAAACAAAAATGGAGGCTTTTCCATGTTTAAACAAACTAAAGAGACATAACAGCCAAATAAGATATTAACGCTTTGATTAGATTTTTGATCAGAAATTAAAAAACAGTTTTAAAAGACATTTTCACATCAAATGGTAAAATCGGAACATGGATTGTATGTTAGATGATAATGAATTAAATTTCTTGGCTTTGATCATTTTACCATGAGATTACGAAGGAGAAGATTCTTAAGATAAACCTGCCGAAGTATTTAGGGATAATGTTTCATGGGTTGTGATATCTACAATTTAATTTCAAATGTTTCAGTTCAAAATGTGTGTATGTATGTACATACATATATATTATATATAACATAATATATAAAATACACATATACATATATATTTATGTATATATGGAGAGAGAGAAAGGAGGAGGATTAAGCAAACAAATGTAAAACATTACTAATCTAGGGGAAGGGTATATAGGTGTTTGGTGTATTATTTTTTCAACTTTTTGTGTGTTTAAAATTTCCACATTTAAAAGTTGAGAGAAAAAATATAAACACTGAAGTTCTTTACAGTCTAAATAAAGCTTGGAGTTCCTGGGTGGCTCAGTCAGTTCAGCCTCCAACTCCTGGCTGCATCTCAGGTCATGATCTCACAGTGCCTGGGTTTGAGCCCCACATTGGGCTCTGGGCTATTAGCGCAGAGATTCTATCTCCCTCTCTCTCTGTCCCTCCCCTGCTTGCTCTCTATCTCTCTCTCAAAAATAAATAAATAAAAACCTATCGTCTATCTATCTATCTATCTATCTATCTATCTATCTATCTATCTATCTATCTATCTATCTATCTACCTATCTACCTATCTATCTATGTCTTCATATAATGACGCCAGTAGCAAAGCTACCAAGGATGAATTCCCTTCCTCTGGTTCTAGGAGGAAGGCACCTATCCCATGGATCCCAAGTTTGCTTTTTTGCTTCTGTTGATAAAGAGAGTTTCATTAGTGTCTCTAAATTCAAACTTCTGACAGACAGAATCTAGTCTAACTCTGGTTCCAGTTCAGTCTAGTTCTGGATTAATCATAGGTAACCAAGGTGTTTGGAACTTTTAAGCTGGCACAAATGTGTTATGCGGCTGGTCCCTGTAAATGGAGGGGAGATTGAAGGTACTTGCTGGCCAGAATCCTTGGGAGGAACCCTCTGTGACAGAGGGTGTCTCCTGAGCTACACTGACATAAAGAATGAATAGGAGTTTGCAGGGAAAAGAAAGTGTGGTGAGTAGCACACTCAGGTAGGAATAGAGTCTGCTGAGGCATTGTTCTCCAAGGTAGTAGTAGTCTGCATAAAAAAAAAATTCCCATCCAAACATATACATATTTTTCATTAATAAATGTCACATTTATTCTATTTCACTAATATTTTACATTATACGGCCACATCCACAAAGATAGCAATTAATGTGTATAAAATAAAATTAAATATAAATAAAAGCTCATTATGTTTTCTTCTCTCCAATGTTTTATGCATTCCATTTTTATGACCACTTCAATTGTTGCAATTTAACATTGGGACTCATTTATGGGCATGCATATGTTCATTTATCGACACTTCAGGTTGCTTTTATTGAAATCTTCAATTTAGAATAAATCGTAGATAGCTTATATACTTTTAAAATAAATTATTATATGTTTATAATTACTATAAATATGTTTATCATCCTCTATCAATATCTCAAGCTTATCAGTGTCTTTGTTTTCTCTCAAAATAAAATAAACACCTTAGCTTGTGTTCCTTCCTGTTGTTCTCTACTTCTCTCTCTTACCTCCCCTACATTTTGGCTTACTCTGTAGTTTCATTACGCGCTTTTATGGAAATGTTACTTAGTCATTGTTTAGACTAGAGATCTACAAACTTTTTTGATCATGTTCCCGTATTAGTAAAAAACAAAAACAAAACTGAAGTATGTACACATACATATACTTGATTTAAAATTATATGACATATACTATATTAATACACTATGCACATTATAAAAGTTTCACTAAGATAGATTTTTTTAGAAAAGAGATTTAAAAATAAACATAAGTAAATGTTTTCCTATTTTCCCATAGCACATCACCTACCTTAGTCAAGGTTTTCCAGAGAAAGAGATTTAAAAATAAACATAAGTAAATGTTTTCCTATTTTCCCATAGCACATCACAAAACCTTAGTCAAGGTTTTCCAGAGAAAGAGACTGAGAAAGAGAGAGAAAGAGGAGAAAGAGAGAGAGAGAGAAAGAGGAGAGAGAAAGAGAGAGATTTTTAAGGATTTAGTTTATACAATTATGGAGGCTGGCAAGTCCAAAATCTGCAGGGAGGCTGGTAGACTGGAGACTCAGGGAAGAGTCGATGTTGCAGTTCCAGGCCAAAGACAGCATTTTGGCACAATTTCTTCTTCGGAGGAGGAAGTCAGTCTTTTTCTTAAGGCCTTCAACTGATTGGATGAAGTCCACCCACATTATGGAAGATAATCTGATTTACTCAATATCTCCCGATTTAAGCATTGATACCACCTAAAAAAATACCTTCGCAGCAACGGTCAGACACATTTGACTAAATATCTGGGTACTGTGGCCTAGCCAAGTTGACACATAACCATCATAAAACCACCACCTCTTATGTTGACCTAGCTTTCACTTGTCCCACTTTGGAGTCCACTGGTTTAGCAATAATGTTTATTAAGTTATCAGTACTATTTCTTACCCTCTCTTGATGCTTGAATTTGTTTCTCATTGGATTATTTCTCCTGAGGGTGCTCTCAAAGAGGGTCTTCATGTGGTAAACTTCTTGATTATTCTTGAGAATATCTTTATTGTGTCCTCACATTCAAACAAAATTTAGCTAGATATGAAATCCTGGTTTCAATGATGTTTTCCAGCATTACTCCCTTATTTTCTTAAGTTGTATTGTGTTTGAGAAGTCTGATATCAATCTGGTTCTATTTGTATGCAAGTGATTTGCTCTTCTCACTGGGAAGCCTTTCAAATGTTCCCTTTGTCTTTGATGTTCTCAAATTTCACCATAATGAATTTAGTTGTAGATTTTTCTTCTGTTTTCTGTGAGTCCTGTTCTCTGTGAGTCCTTGCTATTTGGGGTCTTACATCTTTCTTTCATTCTTGGTCAGTATTTCTTCCAGTATTTCCTGTCCAGCCCTCTTATCCCCAATCATCCTTCTAGAGCTTCTATTACATAGAACTTGACATTTTTACTACTTTCCTCCATATCTTTTAAATTCATTTTTTATGCTCTCTCTCTTTAGGCCTTTCTGATATTTTTCGACCTGGTTTTTCCGCTCATCAATTTGTTCTTTGGATCTATTTATTCTGCCTTTTGGTTAATTAACCGAATTGTTTATTTTAACAATATGTTTTATATCCAGTGTCTCTGACTGGTTTTCATTCCAACTGCTTTTCCTGGTTCATGTTTTCTAATGTTCTCCTTTATATCTCTAAGGATTTTTATTCTATATATTTTAAATTCTTGTTCAATCTGACCAATTAATTCTCCTTTCTCTTATTTAGGTTCTTTAATTTGTTGTTTTTCTTTTACAGTAGTTGTGCTCCTCAGTGTCTTATTTTATCCGCTGGGATAAAATGTTCACTGTGGTCTGCCAGATGGTTCACCTGGTACTGTTTGTTTACATGAGGGGATGGATCTGCAGAAAGTACAGGCCTTAGCTGGTGTCCACACAGACACACACACACACCTGGGGCCTTACCCCTCAGGCAACCTCTGAGTAAAGTCCTGTCTGTGTTCCCACCAAGGCTACCTCCCCATGTTGTAATTATCTGGCCCATAGTGTGGTGGGGAGAGAAGCAGCCCAGGGGCCAGCAAGCCTAACTGTACTAGTAAACATGTACCCCTCATTCCAACCAAGAATCTGATACTGTCCTGACCTTACTCCATCCTCAGGCTAGGCATTGCTGTTTGTCTCTCCCATAGTGGCTATAGGACAGGCCTAGGAAAATGTTGACCATACAGAAAAACCAAATAGAAAATGCTATTGCCAGATTCTTCCTTTCCCTGCTACCTGGCTATCCTTTGTGCTAGGCTGTAATTTCCTCACCAAACTGGGACTCCACTTTGTCTGTCTCCCTAAATACTCCTCACTGCTGGAGACTCATTAGCCAGTCTCTTGCTTTTGTGGCATATCCAGAGTTGGGGGTCAGAGAGGGAATTGCTACTTTTTTTGCCATCTTGCTTCACTGGCAGTCAGTCATATACAGTCTACATTTATAAGCATGTCTGTGTAGGCCAGAAATGCTGTGGATGTGTCAGTCTTGACGCCACCCAGGTTCTCTTCCTCCTACTTTGTACTGGTTCTGCCTCATTCTCTTCCTCCTATGTTATGCCAGCTGTTTGGCATCCCATGCTGGTCTACACGAGGCTGATCTCTTACTTTCATAGTGAGCACTATTAATCTCTGGAGCCACTGTTGCTCAAACTCTAGTCCTTAATTTAAGGAAGCATTCATCAATTGTGTTCACATTTGTCTGATTGAAGGGTTTTGTCCTGCTGCCTGGATAGGCTGTGAATCTCCTAAAGTTGTAGGTAAAATTTGTGACTATGTTAAGAGGATTTGTAGCTTTCATCAGATATTGAAAGGAATTTGTATTTTGTGAAAAGATAAGAGTTAATAGTCTAATTATTTCCACTTCTATTTTCCAGTTCACAAATGTATTGCTAAAACTCCTGCAGGCATGTCTCTTCTCTAGAAGACGTGGGAACAGATTAGCTCTAGGAGTAGGGAGAGGAGAGGAAAGCAATGAACAGAGGCAGGTAGCTTATTGATGAAGAGCATGAACTTGGGCACTAGCTTCCCTGGGTTTTGAATACTGACTTGGCTGTTTACTAACTATATAATCTTTGACAAATTACTTCACTTAAGATTTTGTAAAATGGGAATTATAATGATAATCCTTTATATACCATAAGAGTTCTTTTAAAAATTAAAGAAAATTTCAAAATAATAAGTACATAATGGTAGCTGGTATCAATTATATAATTGCAGTTACTTTTATTATTATTAAATCTCCAAGGTTTTTAACATGGGAGGATGAGTAAAAATAAAGATGCCATGAATGGTCATTTTTGAATTCTATTTAGGCCTACCCCAGTGCCTTACATATCAGAGAAATTTAGTAAAGGTTGAGTTGAGTGTGATAGAATGAAATCTCTGTGTTGAAGTTCTAAAAATCTATTCCTGTCCTCTGATTCAAATTTCCTACCTCCTTCTAGCTCACACTCTGTACTTTGGGGCACTTCATTGGGTCTGGAAGAAACCAGAAAGTTTGGGAACCAAGCTAGTGCATTCTAGAAGAGGAAGAGAAAAACTAGGGAAGTCCATGTCTATGCATTAGCAAAGCTGTTTTTTTAAAAAGCACCTATGAAGTGAGAGGGGAATAAAAGTATTTATTAGCAACAGCTGCATCATGAAAGTCTTAAGTAGTCTAAGAGAAATCGTACTAAATATAAGTCTACAAACAAGCATTGTGAATATTTCTTGTGTCAAAAATTGCTATGGAAATAAAGGATTAAAGCAGAGAATCTCAAAGAAATTCTCAGAAACATGAGTTTCTGTCTGCATGAGTCAGGGATTTCCAGAGAAACAGAACCAATAGGATATGTTTATGATAGGACAAATTTGGAAGGGCTTATTTTAAGGAATCCACTCTCGTGATTATGGAGCCGGCAAGTCCAAAATCTGCAGGACAGAAAAGGGCCAACGGTGGGTTCAAGTACAGAGGCCATCAGGCTGGAGATCTAGGAAAGAATCAGTGTTACAATTCAAGTTCAATTCCCTCTTCTTACTCAGGGGAAATCAATCTTTTATTCTATTCATGCCTTTGACTGATTGGATGAGGCCCAATTATGGAGGGCAATTGGCTTTACTCAGAGTTCATGGATTTAAATGTTAATCTCATCCAAAAACACCCTTACAGAAACATCTAGAATGATGTTTGACCACTATCTGGGCACTGTGGTCCAGCCAAGTTACGCAGAAAATTAACAATCACACTATTTTTAAAAATATGAGGAGAAATCTTGGGGTCATACACAAAGAAATAAAGAAGAATGAATAAGGGCAGGTTTTAGATTTAGAAGACTTGAGTTCAAATTCTGCCTCTACCTCTTGGTAACTGGGTGGGGACCTTGGGGAAAATACTACAGATGCTCGAATTAAAGGAAACCTGAAAATAAGATGAGGTTTTACTTTTACAGTGAGAGAACCTTAAAAATATGTTTTTGGTCAACTTAAATATATAAACCTAAGAAAAAATACTCAACTGTAAAACATAATTTGCAATATTTGCACATTAGTTTTATATGCACATATTTAAAATTCTATAATATATGAACTTATTTTTTTTAAGTTTTTTTTATTATAATAGTTTATTTTCAAATTGGTTTACATATAACACCCAGTGTTCATCCCAACACGTGCCCTCTTTAATGTCCGTCACCCCCTCTCCCCACCCCTCACCTCCCTTACCTCCCTCACCCTCAGATTGTTCTTAGTCTTTGAGAGTCTCTTATGTTTTATCTCCCTCCCTCTCTGTGTCTTTTTTTCCTTTCCCCTCTTCCCCTCCCCCTGGTTTTTGCTTAGTCTCACAAAAGTTTTGGTTTTTTCAGTTTCATACTTCATGAAATACTTAGATTTCAAACTCTTCCCAAGCCATTTTGACATCAGTGTCTTTGTTGTTTTTTCATCTGCTCTCTGAGCAAGTGGCTGCCCACAATTTTGGGGGTTTTACCTTCACATCCATCCAAATTATACAAGAATCCAAACTTTTTGAAGCTTTTTCTTAATGTCACTAGCAATTTTATCCCACTCTGTAAGTATATATATTTGCCTAACATTAGGAAAGTGGATTTTTTTTAATTCATTAGGTGAACAATTATGTTTACATCATATTCTTGGAGTGATTTAAAAGGACTCTAGTCATGCGCTTTATTGGTTGTCCCCTGGAAGTAACTAATTCTACCAGACTACCTTCATGAGCGTTCGAAACTAGCCCAATTATGATCAGGTAGATACGTCTTCACATTAATATGTCTTTCTCATACGATTCTGACGTTCAGAATTTAGTAACTAAAACAATGCCTTTTAATATGAGAGGACTTTCCATAGAATTGAACATGAAGCAACTTTTTTCTGATGTATAATTTTGGGAAAAAATATACATGGACATAGATCGCATTTATTTTTCTATAATGAAGATAATGACAGTAATTACCTCATTGGGTTGTAATGAAGACTAATGAGATAATTTAAGAAAATCCATTTAGTTCAGTGCCAGTACTTTGTAAGGGCTGTAAAAGGTTAATAGTAATTATAGAACTATTGTTGTTTTGTCGTTGTTGTTGTGATGATGAGATGATGATGATGATGATTAAGCAACATGACAGTATGTGGTAGATGTCCACTTCTTGCTCCATAGTAAGAAGAGAAAATGGGCTTGGAATTCTTTTCTTTCTCCAGTTGTGGACTAGATGCCTGGCTTGTTTTGACTATGTGACCTTCCTCAAAGCTGTCAGAAGATTTCATTGGGGTCAACGATGCATCATGAATGTGACCACCAGTTGCATCCTTCTGCATGTATCCTGTTAAGATACTATAAACTGGTTAGGTCCTTCCTTATCTTGCCATATTCAGGCAGCTATATTTCCTAAGTAACAGTTGCTACTTGTAGCAATTTAGTCTTCTCACATAATCCAAGATCAGGATCCTGTGAGTATGATTAGTTACCTTGAGATGGTCTTGCCTCCTTCTGAAAGGGTGTGACTTCTTTCTTTCATTCGGTTTGGCCCCTTAGGCAAAATTGAACTAGATAACAACCTCAGAAGTCACTTTTGTTAAAACTTCTCAAAACACAGCTAAAGAAAGAAAACAATCCTCAAACCTCTTTGGTAATAACAATAGTAACAGAGTCCTTATTTTAGCGCCTCTGTAGTTTGCATTTTAAGGGAGGGGGAAATATTTGTGTCACCCTGTTGGTCTCGGTATTTTTATCCTGAGACTAGGAAAAGACTAGCCAATTATAAGAATAAGAAAACTTGGAATTTTCCCCATAACTACTGTTATCTTCTTCATCCCATAAATTTAAAGATCAATCTGAGAACAACTAGTGTTGCAGTGTGAATCAAGTAAGTACAATTATAGGGTGAATCAGGAGAACCTGACAATGTGATTTCTTGTCACATTAGAAGTACTATGGTTATGGCTCATAGAATGAAGGGTACTTTAAAGCAATTTGGCTGAAGTTCAGAGAATATTTCACTATGAGTATGGATTTTAGTTTGACATGGACAGCAGGCAGACAGATGTGTATCAAATAGCATTTGCAGCATATGAAAATTAATTTTTCATGACCAGAAAGATATAAATATAGTAATGTCTCTCATTTTAAAGTGTCATTTACATCAACCAGAAATATGATATATTAGGGAAAAAATTCACAGTCTATAAATAGTACTGCCTTGGAGTCTTCATCTCGGGGTAGATGGACAAGAGTGGCAGGGATCCCTTTCCTTGAGTGTGAGCTTAAATCCAACTATCCATGCAACATTCACATTTGGTTGTCTGGAAGGCACATTTTACTCACCATTCTCCCTCTCAAACTTGGTCCACTTCCTGGATTTCTTCTCTTTCTACATGGCGCCATCATCCATTTAATTGAAAAAAAGCATAAACCCGGAAATCATCCTAGATACCTCCTTCTTCCTCACCCCCTTATTCGATCCATTTTACTTCCTCTATAACTGTCAATTTTCTTTCTCTCCACTGAGACCATCCTAGTCCAAACCACCATCAGAAGTCACATGTCACCACCATGGCTTTGTGTTTTAAAATATACCTAGGATTTGTTTTAATCAGGTATGGTAAGACCTGCAGACACAGAAATGATTGTTGTGTACAAAGAAGTTTATAGTCAGAGATCTCTAGAAATAGGAGATCTGGCATGCCACTCAAAGGGCCCACAGCGGGAATGCTCGGGATTGATCAGGAGAGAGAGGGAGCAAGAATACAACGGAGGCAAGAGTCTTTATTGTGGTGTCCATGGGAGGTAATGGATGAAGCAGTGTGAGCAGATTTAGGATTGGCTAGTCTGAATAAATTTCTGTGAGTTCCAGGGCAAGGAGCTGTCTTTATTGTCTGGTACCTGGTCCTGATGTGATTAGGTCAGATGGATAGTGGCCTGGAGTATAGGATCTCAATAAAAGAACTGCTTGGGGGCTTGGCTTTCGGATTGGTGGTTTGTATACGAGAGGAGCATTTACAAGTGAGTCCTATACATCTCTAAACATTGGCTACTTCTGGGAGGGGTAGTCCCTCTAGAGTCAGCAAGGCTCCAAATGTCAAAATATCAGAACACATGGTTATTACACTTGTAACCAGTCTCTTTGCATCCACTTCCTCCATCACCAAAGTGAAAGATAAAAGACAAATGGGAGAACTTCTCAGTCCAAATCTGTCACTAGCTTCCCCTTGCTCTTCCCAGAAGGCCCTGAGTGATCTGGTCCTTACCTACTTCATTTTGTACCCTCTTCCCTTTTTGAACCTCAGCTACATGAGCTTGCTTTCAGCTTCTTAAATTGTCACGTTCCCTCCCTGGACCTTTATGTGTATGGTTCTCTCTGAATGGAACAGTCTTCCTCATTTCTTCTTCCCTGTGTTGGTACCTAACTGCTCTGGAGCTGTCAGCCTAAGCATCACTTCTCAGGGAAGCTTTCCCCACTTTCCCCAGACCAGGTCATGGGGAAAACTCATTTTAACTCCCTTAACATTTCACGATTTATCAGAATTTGTGATTATATGTTTATTTGTGTGATTAATTTCTGCTTCTTGGGTTCCATAAAGGCAGGACTGTATCCTTTGGACTTAGATTATATTTTTAATTCCTAGTAGAGTGCCTCGATAAATATGAAAGCCTTTAATAACTGTGTGTTGTATAAGTGAATAAATGCCAGTCTTGGTTTAGGATATAGAATATTTTCAACTTACAGACTGAGTTGGAAAAACAGAAATGGTTTTCCTAAGACAGCCTTTGGAAAAAAATCACTTGGAGCTGATGCATAATTGCTCTGAGTGATGTGTTATCAGAAGTGATGGGAGCCATACCGACTGTCTCTACTGGGCATTGTGTGTCATGGCAATAAGACATCTGACATGATTTGAAACATGAAGAAAATAGATTGTGAAAAGTCATAAATATATGGAAGTTTTTTCCCTTCTCATGAGGATCATCTGAAAATTGCTCTTAGTGGCCAATGGCAGTTTTATGACTGTCTTTTCAGAGAAGATGAAAAAAAGTGGTCCTTAGGAAAATCTTTTTAGATTGTATTCAGGAAGGGAAACTGGCTTGCTTTCCTCTTAAACACTCTTTAAAAAAAATTAATTATAAAAACATGACATGATATTAAACATTTCCCAGATGTTTGATATGAGAAAATGATCCTAAAAGAACAAGCATCTATTTGTTAAAATTAGGCCTAAGCTCTGGGTACTCAGGAAAGAGTGATCAGACTTCAAATTTTTAAAAAGTAGAGGATGTCAAATGAGTAACCTAGCAGAACAAAAGTGCCACAGGACAGACCAGACAATTCCCTGCCAAGAAGGCTCTCCTATCCTAACAGGAGATGTCAAAGCTCTTTTCTTTATATAATTTCAGAAGGTATAGTGGATTTTTAAAATCGTTTTTATAGTACAACTCTCTACTTCCCCACTTCTCCACTTCTTCCTCTGACGGCTTACCTTCTCTTTGCACAGGGGAAGCAATACAATAATTTGATCGGTTGATGTAGAGAATTGATGTAACAAACTAGATCAGATGTTGCAGCCGGATGGTCATGGTGACTGTGGTACATATTTGATCAGCAGAATACTTTGGTTTGTCTTGCAAACAGTTTAAAGTTTTATGAGTGGTTTGTAACACTTAAAATTAAAAGACCGTACATTAATATCCTTATCTTTAATTGAAAAATGGCACACCTGGGAGTCCTGAGCCTACGTACCTCCATGGCCCTATTTCTCTTACTGAGCCTCACTCAGAACCCTGAAACAGGGCACATGCTCTCCAGCATCCCTATATGGCCCTTGTCACATTTTTATATTACTTGCTTGGCCCCTGCAGACATTCGACTTCGATTCTTAAAATACAAGTTACAAACAATTACATTGATTCTCCATTTTCTCCAACTATAAAGATGGTCTTTTTACAGTCCATTCTCCATAAAGAACTCTTTTTGGAAACTCAGAAGTCTAGCAAAATTTACAGTGAGCAGATTGTGACAACGCATCTTGTGGATTACCTCTCTGTGAGCTTTAAATGCGTAATTCCCTTAAACCTTATTTTCTCAGAGATTTAAAATACTTACTTCCTACAAAATTGTCAGTATTTCTCTTCATTTTTGTGCCACAAGAAAAAAGGTTACTGGGCTGTTTGATTCCTAAGACCCAAAAGATGATATGCAATGGTATTTATCAATGTCAATGGGCCATTACCTTTTTATTTTTTTTGAATACCCTAAGTACCTTAGCTTCTGAATACTCTAATATTATTATGGGAAAAATCACAAATGGTCATGATGCTTACTTAGAAGCTAGTTTGTGACTATTTGCTGTTCCTTTCACTTCGAGATACATGTTCAAATAGCTGTTATAAATTAGAATAATTGGACAACCTAGAACAACAAAGAAGTGGAACCAAACATGGATTAGGAAAAGCATGTATAAATACATCAAGAAACGCACAACATATCTACAGCATGGGTTCTGTGATATAAAACCTTTCTAGTGTTACTGTGTTTCGAATGTTCTTACTTATTTACATGGTGATGAAAAGTTGAATTTGCAAAATTGGAAATTATTTTCCGTTGTATCTTTAGCACAGTAAATAGAAACTAGTACATAATAGGTGTGCAATAGAGTAAAAATATAAATTTAAAGTGACTTTTTAGACACAAAGACACATATAAGTGAATTATAGTCATTTTTTTGTGAAGGACAGATCAAGGTTATATATACTTCAACACTGAGGTAGGTTAGAATACTTAAAAAAGAAAACAACCTCTGAATTTAATGGTAGTGTAAATTGGCTTGGTTTGCGTCCCACAACTTTTAGGTTCCCAAAATGTGCTTTTCTCTGCCTTCATTCATGGACCCAGGATTCTATGAAAAAC
>PITB01014439.1:0-45937 GCA_004024585.1 Paradoxurus hermaphroditus | reverse complement strand
CCCTTCATAAATACATCTATCCACAGTGAGATTCTAAGCAAACTACCTCATCTCTTAAGCTTGCAGGCCACAGAAAGGATGGCATGGCCACAGCTTCATTTCAGTCTCGTTCTCATTTTTTGTAGAATGTGAATGCATGTTATTTAACTCCCTTTCCCTTTCCTTCTCTTCCCTTCCCTTCCTTTTGAGTGCAAGAGTTAGGGAGGGGCAGAAAGAAAGGGAGAGAATATCTCAAGCAGGCTCCACGCTGTCAGCACAGAGCCCAACACAGGGCTCCATCTCACAACTGTGAGATCATGACCTGAGCTGAAATCAAAACTTGGATGCTCAGTGGACCAGTTCACCCAGGTGCCCCTCATGTTATTTAATATTTTAGACTTCAAATCTCAAGAATAGAGTTAATTTATATCCATCACATATATATAGTTAATTTATATACTAACCACAGCTCTGGGGCTGTATATTTGAACAAAGCGAGAAGGAAGAAAAGCAGACCTGCAGGCAGTCTATCCAACATTTATTAATATATAATTTAGGTCAGATTATTGACTATGTCGCATACAACATAACTCACACATTCCCAGTGAAATACGTTTAAAATACATGACTAATTAAAATCAGTTTAAAAAATCTTAAGAGATTTAAAAAATAATCACTGACTTTTAAACTACCTAACACCTGTACATGGAAGGCTTTATCTCACATTAATTAATAACTGTGGCAATACATTTTTTAATGTAAGAATGATAGCTTTTAAGTCTGTTTTATATGACAGGCATTTGTATAAGATGTCACAGAGGAAATTGCTCTCCCCAGGGTTCTTTTTGTTAAAAGCAACAAAAACTACTTAAGTAGAAAATGGCTTGAGTGAAAGGATGTCAGAAAGCTCACATTATTGCCATAAGGGTAGTTGAAATACAAGTTTTAGAATGAAAAAAGGAAGAAAGCAACTCATGCAGAAGAAGGCACTCTTAAAGTGACATCTGAGAAACTGTCTACTTAGGGTCTGCTGCTACCCCTTGCACTAGTCCAGCACCACCGGACATCCTGACATCAGACACAATCCTACTGTTCTGCAGCCACACCTTTATAAATGAATTCCAATTTCTACTTCTACAATCACATGAGTCGATCCCCACATGAAAGCACTGCATGGGAATAAAAAAGGCAGAGAGCCCTGATATAATAGCTACCGAGACAGAAGAGAGGGAATACTGGGCCTTCTATAATTAGGAGTGATGACACATTTCCTTCAAAAATTTATACAATGGAAGAGTCCACTGAAATAAGGATTGTGATGAAAGGAATACCATTTAATAAATATATGATACAGGCAATATCAATTGCTTATTTAAAATTATTTTTCTAATTGAATTTGAAGATTAAGATACTGAAATTAATTTTCTATCTATAAAGAATGCCAAAGAAATCAACTATTAATTGCCTATGGTTTGCCTCCCTCTTAAAATGATATGTGAGCAAAGATGTCTTCTTTGGCTACTTCGTGAGAGTGAAAATCTCTACTTTATACCAAAGAAACAAACTGCTGCCACATTAAGGTATAAGCAGAACTGAATATATCCTGGGATAAAGTATACTTAAACTACTAAATGCAAACATATTCAGTTGAATATTCTTTATATATTTTAGAGAAGGAATTACATAAGGAACATCAATCATATTCTATTCAAGAAGGTAAAGTCGTATAATTTTCCAAACCATTCAAACACTATTTTATAATAAAATTTAAAGCATGGAAATTATATTACCATGCACAACTTTCTTCCTAAAGCCCAGATTGAAATAGTTAAGTTCTACCAATCATCAGATGTTATATGTCACGTTCAGTTAGTAAGACTTCTACTGGATATGGTAAAAGAAGCTATACCAGCTAGTGCATTTGGAGATTTATAGTCAGCTTACTTCTGGTAATGTCAAAATAATGTGAAAATGGTAAGTAGTAACTATCTCACAGATGGAGAGGGAGAATTAAGTCAGCAAATGCCTACACAACAATAAAAATCATTTGTAGTTACAGCATCATCGCTGATAATATAAATTTGGGGGAAATTTTGAATCAAAGACTAAACTTTTCGAACTATTTCATTTATCTATTGATTAGTACAGTAGGAAAAACTGGGGAAACAAGAAACAAAAAAAGAAATACATGCTCCTCCCAAGTTGTAAAAACTATGATTTAAGATATATGGGGTTGGAGACCTCTTTCATTAATTTGTTTCTTTCTATCATCATTTCTTTTACTTAATTTTCTCTAAAGTTTTAAAAAAACTGTACTAAAAATTGTACTACTTGAAAATATATTCTATACATAAGCTTAGTCATGGTGGTTAAGATATATTTGAATTTAAAATTAATATTTAAATTAATAGAAAAATATTTATATCTGTGTTTTTACCATTTATTTTTTTAAGTTTTTATTTAAATTCTAGTCAGTTAACATATAGTGTAACAGTGGCTTGAATAGAATTCAGCGATTCATCACTTGCATATAACTCCCAGTGCTCATTTCAAGGGTCCTCCTTAAAATCCATTTAGCCCACTCCTCCACCCACCCCCCGCCCCCGCCGGCAACCCACTGTTCTCTATAGTTAAAAGTCTCTATGGCTTGCCTCCCTCTCTTAAAATGATATAAAATAATATTTTTATTAAAATAACTAAAATTTAAAATATTTAAAATGCCAAAGACAATCATATTTCAGCTCAAACATGAAATCAAATGAAACTTTAAAAGTATTTTTGGATATACATGTTAGTTTTTTTTTTAATTATTTAATAATTTAAGGCTTTCTCAAGAAAGATGAAATTTATAAAAATCATTTAAAATGAAAATAATAATGAAAATCTTACTGTCTTGAGACAAATTTACATACATGCATGAGGAGCTGTGGTTTCTTAGTACTATTAATGTGCATTTTAATAGCAACATTTGGTAGACTGCACACAGAAATCATAACACATTTTCGCTGATTCAATTTTGCCCAAGAGATAAACTGTCTATTTTATGACCATTTCTTTGTTCTCTCCTATGTACAATAATTTGACATTGTTGAACATACACAGAAGTCTCTTAAAGTTGAATGCTCTCCCGGCATAGTAAAATATATTTATTCTCTATTATGTTATACACTTTATTTTTATAATTAATTATTTTTATTTTATTATTCTTTAAAATTAAGATGTAATCTTCATCCATCAAAATGCACATATCTTGGCTGAATGGTTTAATGAGTTTTGACAAATGCCAACAAACAAGTAAACCACATCCCTATCCAGATATGGAATAATTCCAGTTAGAATATTTCCAATATAGAATATTTCTAACTAGAATGTTTACATTCTATAAATTTATAATCTATATTTCTAATATAGAATATTTGTCTCATCAATTTCATTATCCTCCTTAATAATGTTTCCTCTGCAGAGGAAATCCCACTTCCTCTACTCCAATGAATCAGTTTTGCCTTCTAAAACTTCTTATAAATAGAACTATGCAGTAACTATATATTTGTGTCTAGCTCCTATCAATTAGCATAATATTTTGAGATTTGTGTATATTACTGTGTGCATCAGTATATTATTTAGTTTTACTATAGAATTCTATGATTATACTACAATTTGCTGATCCATTCTCCTCTTAATGGACATTGGATTGCTTCCATTTCTTGACTGCTATGAATAAAGCTGCTATACACATTTCTGTATCATTTTTTTTATTGGCATAAGTTTTCATTTCTCCAAGTTAAATACCTAGGAGTGAAATTGCTGGAATACAGAGGAGGTGAATGTTTAAGCTTAGAAGAAACTTCCAAACTGTTTTCCAAGATGGCTGTAACCATCTTACAGTTCCACCAACAATGTCTGAGTGTCCCAGTTGCCCCATGCCATTGCCAACATTGGGCACTCAGTGGTTTTAAGTTTAGCTGTTCCAGAGGAAGTATAGTGATATGCCACTGTGGTGTTAATTTGCATTTCCTTGATTAATACAATGAGGACCACATTTTCATGTGCTTATTGGCTTTTGTATATCTTCCTTTGTGAGTAGTGTTTTAAAGTATTTTGAATATTTTTCAATTGGATTGTTTATAAGAGTTCTTTATATTCTGGATACAAATCCACTGTCATATATATATATTGCTAATGCTTTCTCTCAATCAGTGATCTGAATATTCATTTCCTTAATAGGGTATTTTAATAAGTAGGAGACTTTCTTTTTTTTTTCTTTTTTTGCTTTCCATGAAGTTCAATTTATTATTTTCCCTTGATATAAACTTACTATTTTTTTAGAGAAGGTTAAAGGTTGAGATAGATGACCTAATTTTTTTTTTAGCATTTTTATTTTATTTTTGAGAGACATAGAGACAGAGCGTGAGCAAGGGAAGGGCAGAGAGAGAGAGGGAGACACAGAACCTGAAGCAGGCTCCAGGCCCTGAGCTGTCAGCACAGAGCCCGACGCGGGGCTCGAACTCACAGACCGTGAGATCATGACCTGAGCTGAAGTCGGTCGCTTAACCGACTGAGCCACCCAGGCGCCCCTAAACTCACTATTTTTTATGTCCTGCCTAATAATTATTTGTCTACTCCAAAGTAAAAAACTTTAGCTCCCAGTTTTTCCTAGAAGCTTAAAGGTTATAGTTTTATGTTTATGTATATGATTCAAATTGAATTAATTTTTGTGTAAGACATGAATTAGAAGTCAACATTCATTTTCTTCTGTTTTGATAACCACTTGTTCAAGCACCATTTACTGAATAGAATTTCCTTGAAAGGAAACTTAGTTTTGGAAACTAATAAGGTAGTATCAACCTCACAAGACCTTATAAGAGAATGTGTATGTTCATGAGATACCAGTATCCCTCATGAATATAGATGGAGAGAATATTAGCAAATGAATTCAGCAATATATAAAAATCATAATACAGAAAGACCAAGTGGCATTTGTTCCAAGAAGGTAAGAATAATTCAACATCTAAACATCAGTTAATATAATTTACCAAACTTACAGAAAAAAGGAGTAAATTTATGCTTGTCTTAATAAATAAAGGTATACATTTGAGAAAGTTCAATACATTTGTGAAAGCAAACTGTTAGTAAAATAAGAATAGAGAGAATTTCCTCAATCTGATAAAGGTGTTTTCAAAAACATCTCAGCTAACACGATATTTAATGGCAAAAGCTCAAACCCTTTCCTCCTATGTTCCAGAAGAAGGAAAAGACATCTCTTCTCACCAGGTATTTTGTTTTATGTTTATTTATTTTGAGAGAGAGAGAGAGCATGCACGAACACACACATGGGAGAGCGGCAGTGGGGGAGGAGAAAGAAAGACAGAGAGACACTTAAGCAGGCTCCATGCTCAACGCAGAGCCCAATCTTCTCACCAATTCTATTCAACTTTGTACTTCAAGTCCCAGCTAGTAAAATGTTAAGAAAATGACCTCAGAGGTATACAGATTAAAAAGAAAAAAATAAAATCGCCTTTATTCTCAGTTTCCATGTAGAAAATCCCAAGGACTCTACAAATGAAGCACAAGAAATAACAAGTAAATTTAGCAATGTCACTGTATGCAAAAATCAACTGTATTTCTATTTATTATTAATGAATAATTGGAAAACAAAATTTTAAATAATACCATGTGCAAAAATATGGAAACATAAAATACCTATGAATAAATGTAAAGATGGATGTAGAAGATATATAAACTAAACTACAAGATAATTGTGAGTAAACAAACAGTATCTAAATAAGGAGATATATATTATAATAATTGACTAAAAATTTTGATACTATTAAGATGTCATTATCCCAAACTGTTCTATAAATCCATGCAACCTCAGGGTGTTTGGGTGACTCAGTCGGTTGGGTGTCCAGTTCTTGATTTCAGCTCAGGTCATGATCTCAGGGTTGTGGGATCGAGCCCAGTGGTCCACACCAGGAATGGGACCTACTTAAGATTCTCTCTCTCTCCCTCTGCCCCTCCCCACTTATGCTCTCTTTCTCTGTCTAAAAAAAAAAAAAAAAAAAAAAAAAAGGCCATGCAACCTCAATCTAAATTGTAGCAAGTACAATGACAGAAATTGACAAGGTGATTCTAAGGAATTATATGAAAGAGCAAAGAGCTCTTCATAACCAATACAACTTTGAAAAGAACAATATTTGATGGCATATACTACCTAATTTCCAGACCCTCTACAAAGCTATAGTAATCTGGAAAGTGTAGTTCCAGCATAAGTGTAGACAAAAAAGCCAATGGATGATAAGAGAGGGCAGAAATAGGCTCACACATACAGTCACTTGATTTACTATGAAGGTACTAAAACAGTTCAATGGGAAAATAAAGTCTGTTTTACTTTAGACTGAAAAAACTACTGCATAATGGTTTAATGGATGTATAACTATATCCTAACTCATAAAACATTACCCTAAAAATAGATATAACATGTTTCTGAACTGAACATTTAATCCTTACATATTAATATTCATTAATGAAAATATTATTCTTTGGAACACAACTTAACATGAAATATATGTAGTTATTTTTTTATATGTTCATTTTTAGAGAGACAGAGAGAGACAGAGAGAATGAGTAGGGGAAGGGGAAGAGAGGAAGAGAGAGAATCCCAAGCAAGCTCTGATACAGAGACTAATGGGAGTTGGGGGGGGTACCATCTAAGGAACCTCGAGATCATGACCTGAGTCAAAATCAAGAGTCAGACACTAAACTGATTCCACCACCCAGGTGTCCCTGTAATTCTTTTTTTTTCCTTTAAATGTTTATTTATTTTTGAAAGAGAGAGAGACAGAGAGAGGGAGGGAGGAAGTCAGAGAATCTGAAGCAGGCTCTGAGCTGTCACTGCAGAGCCCGATTCAGGGCTCGAACCCACAAACCATGAGATCATGGCCTTAGCTGAAGTCAGACACTTACAGACTGAACCACCCAGGTGCCCCCCCACTGTTTTTAATATTTATTTATTAATTTTTGAAAAAGAAAGAGAGAGTGTAGTTATTTTTTAAATCCCTTTTATTAACTAGCCATTCACTTTAACCCTTTTTCAATATAATTTTGATTGTTTTAATCTGGGACAGAAAATCAAGCAAAGGCTTAGCACTGGAAGGATTACATTTCTGTAGTTTACTGAAACAGAATAAGTGCTTATGATATGTAGGAAGAGCCTAAGAAAGAATAAAATAATGGTCAACTGTTTTCTTTTTCTTTTTCCCCTAGTTTAGAGGTATAGTACTAAACAAGAAGTCATATAAGAACAAGGATTCAGCCTACCTTTACTCTGACTTTATAACTCCCAGGTGGTACATGATAGTACTATAAGCATATGTGTTATGTGAATGAATATGTTATAGTCATTCACAAAGAATGAAAGAATCTCCATGCCTTCTTTCCTGCAGATGTCTCTTAATAGACCACCAGCACATTGTGGACCATGTGGATGCACTTTACATTAGTGCATAGGCTTTTATATAAACCTCCATAGTCACTTTATCTTACTGTCGTTACTTTCTCAAAGCCAAATAATCCAAATACACAATTCAGTTATACATCTAAACACTAAAAGTAGTTTTATGCACAATTTGAGAAGTTAAGAAACACATCTTTTTAAAACAAGATTCTGTAAACAGAAACTGCTGTTTGTGTCATCAAAGTCTGACCTGCTCTGACTAGCCTGAGTCCCACTCAGTCTTCCCATGACAGGCAGCTCAGCAATCAATAACAGGTCACAGGAGCTGAAGGTCAAGAATTCTACATCTCAAGGTCTCACATTTATTTTCAGTTCTTAGCCCCAGTATGCTTGGATCTTATTTCTTAACTCTTACACATGAAGCAGAAAATGTTTTTCAATGTATTACATCCATCGTATTACATTTACACACACATATAACTACCCAATTATAGTGTCTGAATGTGGTTGGGATGAAGATGATGCATTTCAAAACAAAACTCAAACTAAGAATGTCATAAGATTGATATTAAGTTTTTGCAAACCAGTTCTAACTATGACCCACTTAGAGGTAAATATATTCCATCCATGTATGATGAGTCTTTAATCCAATAAATCTCATTTGTCTCCCCAAATTAACCTAAAATATTTGTGCTGCCATGAGTCTTTTCGCTTACTCAAAAGAAATGGAAGGACAATGAAGTATTTCCAGAAGACAGGTAAACTATAAAAAGGTAGTGAAATAAATTTCTAGTAACAATGGTTTTGAATCAGAGCTTTTTTTTTTTTTTTGGTAAATCAGAGTAAATATGACAGCTATTTTTCTTCAGTGCCGTGAAAACTGTTTGGTAAATTATCCTAGAGTAAACCAAGATTGACAACGTTATTCATTTAGGAATCCTAAATGAACTTTCTTGAATGTGCTTCCAAGTTAAGCAGTCATGTGACACTCTACATATCTAATGTTTGTGCCTTCTGCAGTTGTATTGTTTGTTATGCAGACAGACACAGACAATTAAGTTCCCCAGGAGAGCACTGCTGGCACACACCAGTAGAAGTTTTCTTTACGCTGAAAACATGAAACAACAGACTAAATGGCAGCCAAGAAGAGGAAGTCATGACCGCTGGCAGTACTCTCACTCACCTTTCTCTAGTGAATTAATTTGCCATGAACATTAGAAATAGCATCCTTCATGTCAGAAGTAAAACCATTAGATCACCATCCAGAGAACGGACAGGAATTATACAAACCTCTAGGAACTCTGATGCCACAGTAATTATAATCTTCAGTAACTCGGTGGCTCAAGAGTTTTACTCATCTGTTGTTTTAGCGGATGGACATCTGTCTGTTAAATCTACAGGCCCCATGTGGCTATTTAAAATACCAACAGATGCAGGATAACCAACATGAGCAAAAAACTCAGTTTAAATGACAGAAAAGTTTGGTAGCTATCAGAAATAAAAGTAGATAATAGTTAAACAGCAATGATAGATAGCAATAATAAAGAAGTACTTTATTTTATTTGGTTATTCTATACTCATCTACTCTCTCATTGCATGGCTTCTGACATCATGACAGGTCTTTATTAACTGTGCCTGTGACTGATGTAGTAGCCTCCTCACATGTTTGACTTAGTCCTTAAACTGACCCTCCACATCAAAACCAGAAAAGTTTTTCAATAATAGTACTATGAGTGTGCCATTTCAAAAGAAGGGTCTTCAGACTTCATAATCTGCTGCAGATTAACCTCTACCATCCATGTTTCTCCTGCACTGACCAAGACATCCGTAACGTTCCCTCCAACTCCACTCAACTTCTGAAAAGCTACTTCTTTACTATAGGCCTCTGATATCCCTTTTCATAAATTATTTACCTTAAAAAAAAAAAAACAAACTTGTGATTTTAAATCCTTTCTCTGCTCCACTGAAATGGAAACCTTCTCCCAGCCTCTTGCTGGGATTATAACCCATGACTGTCTTTAGTTAGTACCACAAAGCCATCCCTTTGAAATCCTCAAGGAGATAGATCCCCTATATCCCAGACTTTGTGGGAGGATAGAAGTCTAACTTTGTTAAGCACCAATTAGCAAACACAGATGTTCTAATCACACCTACCAATCTCCGTTCTAGGACTCTCCAGTTCTTTTCTATTAGCTTAACCCAATGCTTAAACACCAGTAGAAACACTCCCACCTTTTGTTTCAGTGGAGTTGAGTTTGATCTCTCTCCTCTGTTGCAATAGTCTCAACCACTAATGCAATAATCTTGAGTAAAGTCTGCCCTACCTGTTTAACTCCCCTGGATGCAATTTCTCTTTGACAGCACTTACTCTGAGCTGTTTCTTATGCCTCTTTGTGTGTCCTCCCCAGTCTCCCTTTTTTGAGATTCTAATTATTCTGCAAGACCTAGATTAAATGAGTGCAGTAGCTGAACTAAAATTACACAGGAACAGGGGAGAGAGTTTATTTTGTTTTACTATGTAAAACACCTTGCCCTATGTGATTTAGACATTCTCTCTCAGAACACTCAGTATCTTTAATGAGAGACTGGAAGATTGGAGAAAATGTCCTTTGTTTCCTAGCAGTTATCAGGACATTTCTTCGGTTTCCAATCTTCACATATTCACTTAGAAGGGGACTTCCACTTAGAAAGGAAAAAAATGAATTAGAACACTGTGAAATTTGTCTTGCTGAAACATTTTTCAGTTACTTAAAAGACGAAGAAGACTATCATCTTCTCTCTCACCAGGCAACTTCCCTTCAAATGACTTTGTAATGTCACTGAATATAGAACTCTGCTGAGCAGGGAATAGAAACATTGATGTCTGTGGAAAAGTGCTAAAGAACTCCTTGACATCTTGTGTCTGGCACTGTAAGGAAGTTTACTTACGAGAAAAGTTTATTGTGATGCTCATCAGGCATCGAATGTTCTATTTTTCCCCATACAAAAATGTATAATTATGTGCAGTAGTATATATGTACATCTGAGTATAAAAAAATAACACAGTGGGAAGTGAGGGCAAGCATGAGAGATGGGTTGTGTGTTGTTTTTCCTTTCATCCTGAGGCTCAACAGAGGAAAAGATTAAATGGAAACAAAAAAAACATGATGACCACAAATCTGTAAATTAGTGGTTGAAAGAGAATATTAAGATTCTATTAAAAAGAATTGTCTCAACTCCTCTAACTCAACATGCAATCTGTTTTCATGTTCTCTGAGTTTAACATAAAACTTATCCCAAATTGCCCACTATGCAGAGCCATTACGACTTTGCTCCCACCATCTCTCAACCGAACTGCTGCAAAAATTTCAGAAGTGATATTCCGGCTTCCCCTTTTTCCTTCTGAAAACTATTTGCTACCCGGGAGTGAAAATCACCTAGGTGAAATGGTATTATGCTTTTAGCAAAAGACAAAGCATGTCACTCTCCTGTTCAATAACCTCCAAATCTGTCCAGAAAAAAATTTCAACAACTTGACCATGGGCTAAAAGACACTATACGACCTGCCTTACATCCCCTTCTCCAAAATTATTGCCTTTTATTTTTCCTATTAGACCTTCTATTCAGAGCAAGCTGGAGTTATTGCTATTCCTCAGAAGAAGCTACCTAGAATACCTCTCCCAGAGATCTCCACATGATATACTCCCTGACTTCACTCAGGATTCTGATCAAATATCTCCACTTTAGAGTCTTCTAGAATCTCTTCTCGAAATAGATCATTTCTCTCTCCAAATCACCTTCTAACATATAATCCTCCTTTATTGTTTTACAGCAAAATTTCCTCCTCAAATAATAGTATGAAAACAATAATCAGATTGTATTGCTTCCTAGTCACACTCTGCCCACCCCCTCACCCCCTACAGTGGCTGTTTCTCATTGCACTAAGGATAAAAGCCACGACATTTTCTATGGAAAAAGATAAGGAATAAGAGCCCTTCTCATAACTGTGAACTACTCATCACACACCATTCTATCTACTACCCACTGGTTCCTTTCCAGTATGCTGATATTCTTGCATGTTTTAAAAATACATGTTTTAGAGTCATTACATTCATTGTCCCTGCAAGGGGACACTAGTTCTCTATTGAGGCCTTCTTTTATCATAGTATTAAAATACCACTTCATAGAACTCTCTATTGCTTGAACTTATTTTTCAGGGAATTTATAACTATTTTATATGTATCCCATACCTTTTATAACCTATTATATTTGCTGATTTCTGCACTTACCACTAAAATGAGAATAAAAGAAAGATTTGGCTCTCTGGATTATCTCTGTATCTTTGGCTCTTAGGAATAATGCCCGCCATGTAACGGGACTCAGTAAATACACTGAATAAATGAATTCTATGTACATTTATAGGCAATTTTCTTTAAAAGCCACACATGACTGTCAGGAACACATCAATTTCCTTGGAATTATGTCACTTTTGAAATATTATGTGTTATTTTCTTTAACATTGAAGAGAAATTTGACTTGGCCTCCTCCCTTCAGCAATTCCATTTGTCATGATATCCGATTAAAGAAACAATAGATAACATAGCATCAATTTGAAGAAATGATCCCACAATCTTTTAGTATCATTATAAGATACTAGTATAAAGAATGCAGAACACATAATAGTCGTTAAGATTTTTGATACTCAATTTCTTTTCTACTGTGTTGCATAATATAATAGTTGGCTAGTTAGTAGCGAACCTCTAACTTAGACTTCTTTACTAAGCTTTAACTTCCTATAATTCATATCTGCTTGACTTTCTATTACCTCAAAGTTGATAAATGAAAAAGGGACATACTATGTTTCCAGTTGCCTTCCTAAGTCCTCCTCCTGTTTTAGTTTTACTCCTGCTTTTTTCCCTCTATTTCAGTGACAGTTTTTAACATGAACCTAGTTGCCAAAGTGAGATAGGTAAGTCATCCTTAATTCCATTCAGCTGCCCTACTGAACATTTTCTGCACAACTTCAATCATTCAAAAGTGCAATGCCAGAATTAGAAATCTGAACAAAGTGTGAGAAATAAATGTTTTCATTCACTTAACAGACAATTCAGCTCCGTGAAAGAAGTAAAACAAATGAGATAAACCCTGCCATTAGTCTGGCTAACTTAACTCAAGATGCTTTCTGCACCACGGTGCAGGAAGGACCCAGAAGCAAAGCACAGTAGTCTAGCTGACTAGAGGTAACACAGGTAAGATTTCATAGACGTGGAAGTAATTGGATTTGCAAGGCTGAATAAGAGAAGGAAAATAGGCAGAGAAGGTGCTCCACAAATCTACAGATAGGTCTTCTTAAATTCCTTCCTGAAGAAGAATACTTCAGGAGGATGGGAAAAGAAAAAAGCACCAAGGAAAGAACAAACAACTGTTGAGAAACCATGAACTGAAAAACTACTGTATCTTACACAGAGTTGAGTAATATTTGAATACCAACCAGTAAGTGTGGAGAGGTCTCTTTGAACATCCAAGGAAATCAGCTGAGATCCTGGAATGACCATAAGGTGAAGCACTAAACTAGTCATAGTTTATAGATTATAGTTATGGAGATATATCCTAACAAAGCATTGGAAATAAACCTATAAGAACAAAAAATGCCCACCAATAACTGCCTTCTTAGACATTTTTTTAAAGGAAGGTGCAGACATTCAAAATATGACATTCAAATGTCCAAACCTAATAAAAAATTACTGGACATCAAGAAACAAAATATGATCTGTAAGTAGTACATAAAATCACAAATAGAAGGTAGCCAGAAGTAACTGAGATGATGGATAGCCAATAAAATTTTAAAATAACAATTATAGATATGTTAAAATATTTGAACATAGACACAAATAAGGACAAATAGGAAGGAACATAAAAAATATGAGAACAAAATGGAACTTCTAGAATGAAAAAAAAAACAGCATCTGAAATTTAAAGGCACAGTAGATATATCTAACAGTAGTTTAGAGACTGAAGAAGAAAATATTGGTGAACTTGAAGAATTCTACCTGTAATGAAGCACAGAAATATTGCATTCTTGGAAGAAGTAGGTGAGAAGATAAAGTATTTCTAGCGATAATGACTTCCAAACTGTTCAGATATAATAACAATATCAACCCACACATAGGGAAACTCAACAAATCACAAGCAGAATGAACACAAAGATAATTTCATCAAGGATATTATAATTGATTTCCTAAAAAAAAAAAAAAAAAAAGCAATACACATTCAAAATCAGCCAAAGTAAGAGACATGTAATGTACCAATCCTCTCTAGAGGATGACAATACCTCCTTTTTAAAATCTCAAGCAAATGTCCACAGAAAATTGTAACCTGGAAACAAGTGCAGAAGAGGATGCAGGGCATTGTAGTCCTAAATGTTCCCTCTGCTGTGCTTAGTGACCACAGAACAGAAAGGAAATGACGCAAATTGACAGTAGCTCGTTTCCCCTTGATCTCCACTGCTTACATGCAGCAAGTGTTAATGTGTTTCATATAATTATATCAATAATGGTGTTTTAAATATTTTTCATATATTTATTTTAATATTAATGCTGGTGTTTGACAGAAAGGCATTTATCTGAGGAATAAAACCCATGCCTTTTACCTTAATAAAAAAAATTTATGACTCCCCAAAAGAAAAATGTTCTCTTGAATTTAGAAGGCTTTTTAGACCTAAAAGTCTAACTTATTTCCTGACACACATTTGCAGATGTTTGTAAAATCAGTGACCAAATACAGCTACCTTTGAATTTAAACACAACTACCTTTGCATTAAAAATGTAAACTTATTATTTATTTGATTTTTTGTTTGTTTTTTTTTTTTTTTTTTACCTCATCTAAAATCCCTTCCGTGGCCACAAGATAAGGTCCAAGTTCAGTTGTTGTCCTTCCAGGGGCTTTTAGGTCTATTCCACTTTTCTCCCTGATATTTTGGTACTGACACTCCATTTAGGTAAAACATCATTTTTTTACTTTTGTCTTTCTACCCAAAATGCCCCCATACTAAATTAGAACCCTCTTCCTAAATGTATCCAGAGCATCCTGCACTCATTCTAGAAAAATATTTATTTCACTTTAACTGCTTATTGAAATTGCTTTCTCTTCGTGTCAGATTTCTATGGAGTAAATGAATCTTATGCCTCCAGGTCCCTTACTTAAGGCAGCTACATTCAAAACCCTGATTATTGAGTACTGACAAATCAAAATTCATTTAAAATTAGTCTCTGCACATGAAATCTCAGATCCCCTAAATCCTTGTAGCTGATACATAAAATAAATTCTTAGGGGTTTTACTACACAATGAGTTCAAAACCAAAAGAAATTAGTAAACTATAATAAAGTCGACCATCTTGCTAGATCAAAAGCTAAACTGTATGTGTGTTTTTTATGGATCTTTTAAGAATTATTACTTGAAAGTCATGCACAAGTCAAATCATCATCATGAAGCAATATCCACACTAAAAAACTCTTACCTTTTTAGGTACTCGGGAATAAATATGGAAGGAACAGTTATTATCCTGTTCCATTATAAATTAAAAGACATTATGTAGGGTTGTGGTTTATATGCTCTTCTGTCCAAATCTCCAATGACTTCCCTAAAAATAACCACCAGCTTTCTTTAGAAGAAATATTTGGGGCGTTTATGTTTATATGAGACTCAGCATTATGTGCAAACAAGTAAGAGCCATCTGGTTTAACAGTTATAATATAAAACCTGCTTATTCTGGAAAGAGGGGAGTACTTGAGGGAAAGTAATTCGATAGAAGGTGTTGGGATTCTAATAAATTCTAATAAATCCTATTTTGATCAAAGGCTTAACTAGGCCTGATTCTGGCCACATGAGGTAAACCATCCCTTCTAACATTATCTGAAATCAAAGTTATAGTGAATTTCACAGGTTTTGAATCCTGATTTAGCTTGAGGGAAGATACATTTTTGTTTTCCCACCAATTCTTACCCAAATCCCCATTTTAAACAAGCCTATAACTAGTGAGATCACAATGAGATTTTTGAAGACTGGGGCCATGGAGAGAGAAGCAAAAATCAGAAAGGCAATAATGAAAAATCAAGTAAAAGCAATACATAATAAAATTTCAACCTCTTTTTTTGCTGAGAACATACCATATATTCCCCTTTTGTGTCATTAGGCCCATCAAGAACAATCTTACCTATAGCTGATCAATAAAAGTTTGATGAAATAAGTACTTAAAACGAATTATATTTTAAGATTTATCGAGACTTCAGCTTGTTTTGCATCGATAAAATGAGAGGTTTGAGCCAGATCACACTGAGATTCATTCTATTGTTAAAAATTTGATAGAATCTTGTATAATGTAATATGTACACAATGTGCAACGTCAAAGTTGAAATAAATGGGTTATAAAAAATGTAGATTATAGGGGCACCTGCGTGGCTCAGTTAGTTAAGCGTCCGACCTTGGCTCAGGTCATGATCTCACGGTTTGTGGGTTGATCTCCGTGTTGGGCTCTGTGTGACACCTCAGAGCCTGGAGTCTGCTTCAGATTCTGTGTGTGTGTCTCTCTCTCTGTCCCTCCTCTACTCTTTCACTCTCAAATATTAAAAAATTAATAATCAAAATAAAAATTTAAAAAATAAAAAATGTAGATTATAAATATGAAAATGTGATTTTTAAGTTTTTACGCACAGGTATGTGGCTCCATTTCTGTCTCTAAACTGCAAATTTTATCTAGGATATTCTAAAGCCTTTATAATAAAAAATACCAATCTGAAAAATAAAAAAAAAATTCAATTTACTTAAGATCAAAATTTTGGACACTTGGATGTATGGATTTTTAACGTAAGTTTTCAAGATTTTTTAATATGTAGAAACTGTAATACATAGCAACTAAAATATTTTAATCTCTAAGAGGAAAAAATAGGGTAAAATATCAAGTAGTAGAGTATTTTAAGAGGAATAACGTTCAAGATTAAGAAATAACATTCAAAGAGTCAGTAACAGGCATTTTTCAAGGTTTTATGATGCTCAAAAGGAGAACATACAAAAATAAAACAGAAAGACTGCTTGGAATAAGTTGACAATATGTTTACTTCAAGATTAATCATAGCTTAGAACAGGTCAAATACCTCCATTTATTAAAGAAGTTTTACCATCGAAACTTTTAATAACTGACAACTGTCCTGGTGTCCTGAGTCACCTCAGTCCCTGAGAGGAATGATCTCTCCTTCTCACTAAATCACACCAGATTATGTGACAAGGCATATGATGTGTTAGTGGCCACATGCTGACTGAGCAGCTGTACAAAATGAATTAAAACAAAATTGTGAAAACATCTAGAACTACAAACTTTTTAGAATGTTAAACGAAAATAAAAAGATGCTTATATGGGTTATACAATCAAAGGAAGTACTGATTCGAACATATTTAAAATTAACATTTTGTAAACTGTCTTTGGTAAGTTATGTTTCATTATGAACATACCAGATTATACAGATTTCTACTTAATGGTCAGAAATTTACCAAAAATATGTAAAAATATGTGATGGCAGCCTGAATACAAACGTTATGGAGCATATAGCAGAATGATTACTGAATTGCTTAATAAGAGTTAAATAATATCCAAGCTTCAAAGGTTATTAGAGAAGGGAATCAACTGATATCTAGGGATATTAGGGGTATAAATTTTAAATATTAAAAACACATATCATTCTTTGATATCTATTGCAATTATTAATTTACTACCTCCCAAAGCCAGATTGACCCTTCAATATATGCTCTGTGATACTGAACATAGTTTCTTTAAAAGTTTCTCCATTACAATAAGCACGATATTGAGTTTTCTCAGTCGAGGTTACCAGAGGGATACTACAGGAGAAAAGAGGTCTCCTGCATCTCCAGAAGGCACACTCTTGGTCAGTAGCATAAGTGTCAGAATTGTCCCAGCTACACATGTGATGTCTTGTCACGCTGGCAGCTTTGGCATAGGCTGGTGATCACCATGCTCCAGTTATGCTAACATAAACACCATGTGCTGTAGGATTCCCACACACGGCAGAGTCCCACATCCCTCTGCTCTCCTATCCCAAGGCCCCAGAGGTTTGTCTCCTGATCCTGCAGCCCTGTCAATCTCATGGACGTCCCAACACAGACACCATGCCTTGTAGGCTTTCTGCTCACACTGTGCCCTCACTCTCTCTGTAAGCCTGTGTACCTCGCCACAATAGGTGTGGCTTACCTGTGCCCCTTCAGTACTCTGGAGGGTTGCTTCCTCTTTGCCCGGAAACTGTGGAAGAGGCCAGGCAAGCCGGTGAACTTCTCTCCCATGCAATGGCCTGCAAGTACACCTTCCCTACAGATACCTGAACCCTAGCCAAGGAGTGGGCCACCCTTTTAAGTATGACTTTCACTAACTAGTCTTCCTTAATTTAAAGATGTCACCATTTCTTATAGCTCATAATCACTTGTACCTTAACCATTCTCTATATTAAACTTCCCCTGATTATATCACTTTGTAGTTTAGTCTCTTGATTTGTTTCAGACTGCTAGAAAATTGGTTTCAGGAGTGGTCCTTAAAGATGGGATTTGGGAGTTAGTTTTCTCCTTGAGCTTGATTACAATGCTGGTTCCTTCCCAAAGAGAAATAGAACACTAGTGACCCATGGCCTGCAGTGGAATCACAAGTTGTAACCTGTGATTGACTGTGATAAAATACGGAGTGAAACATGGGGAGGTTCAGTGGCTGCTGTGCAGGACTATTTTGGTAGTAATCATGACACAAGGGCCATAATGGAGTAGCTTGCCCTCTGTTTTCTGAACAGATGAGCCTTTTGTGTTTAAAATTACAATGATAGCCTCATTTGTGGGAGATGCCTCGGAAGGTCATGCTCCTTTTACTCCGGGCCCTCTACGATCGTCCCCTGGAGCCATGCTAACATAACTAATGGTCATAGGACAGCACACTCTAGAGGATTAGATATGCCTATAACCCAGGAGGAAATAACTTACAAATAAAATGACTGCAAGAATTCCCTACTACATTTTGGCAGAAAACTGAATGCGTGTGGGGATGGATACTAAGGGTATTAAACCTTCGAGGGAATGCTAAAACAGTAGATAAAGCTGGATTAATTGATATGGGTTCACTTTCTAGAAATTTTAGATTTAATATCATACCTGTTATTTTTTAAACATTACTTCTGAATTGTTTTCTTTTGTTCCCTCAAGTCTCCAATTACAATGCTATAATTTTTTCCTCCTCCATTTATTCCTATTTTTTCTTGACCATTTGCTGTGTTGCACAGTTAGAATATTTACTAGTTTCTCCAATTCACTATAATCTGTTCTATCTTGTCCAATTTGTTACTACATCTCTGTTAGAGTCTCAATTTCTATTAGTTTTCCAGAATTCTAAATTTCCTTTTGATCTTGTTTATGTGTGTGTGTATATATATATCTGTATTTAAATCAATCGCCAATGATTTCAATAACTTTAGGTCTATTTTCATTATTTTCCTTTTCCCTCTTAACCACAGATATTTTAAGACTAGACATCGACTATGAAAAACTTAAGAGGCTTTAGATGATATCTTTTTCCAAAACATCTTCTCCCTATTCTCTTATAGACAGATATGTAAGGTCATATTACAGTAACTTATTCAATGCTGTGTTGCAGTTTGCTTGTTTTTTTGTTGTTGTTCTTTGTTGTTTGTTTGTTTTTTGTTTTAAAGGTTTATCTACCTGGGATTCATCTTCAGTCTTAAGATATAATTCTCCAGAATCACAACTAAAAGTATGGGTTACTCCAATTTGAGGTGTCACGGACTCCCAATTTTTATCTCCTCAGAATGACAGGATGAGACTGCCTCTTACCCTGCAAGTTTCCGAAATACACCACTGAAGCAAATGCTACTCAAGACTCTCTTCTCAATGGTACCTTTGCTCCTAAATAGTTAACTTTTTTGTCATGCTAGTCTCAACTTTTTTTTTTTTTTTACCCCCCAGCACTGTATGCTTGTAAAAATAAGGTCTGCTATCTTTCACATTCTTGGCAAATTGTTGGATTATTGGCCTTTGTTCAGTTATCATTAATTGGCAAGTGCCCCCAAGGCAAAAATGCCCTCATGATTGATGGTTCAACTCTACTTCATTTTGTTCAGGGATCCTACCTTCCAGACATGTTAGAAATATGATAGGGGAAAGAGGATGAAATAGGCAGAGAGGGAAAAATTAGAACCTGAGGTGAGGAAAAAACACAAATTTTCAAACAGTGCTGGGAGAGTGGAAAAACAAAGCTGGATGGGGAAAGAACACCTATTTTGGAACAATGCTGGGAGTGTCTGAACACAGCAAAGCCCCTCAGGTGTAAGATTCTTCTTAAGAATGTATCAGACACCACCTCGTCCCTGCTCAGGTTCCCCTCAGAAATCTGATAAAAGACCTGACTAAAAGTAAACAGACCATAAAATCGATGAGCCACAAGGAAAACCTATGAGCCAAACCTATGGCCATAGGCCACCCCTCACACAATGGAAGGGAAGCCAATCAGGAAAAGGACCAATCTGCACCTAGACTTAACCAGCCGATAGGGGTAGAACATGATAAAGAATAAAGGAAAGGGAAGGAGGGGCTGACCAGAACCCTATAAAACAAAGAGCCTTGCCTACAGTCTTTAGGCAATCACCTTCAAATGTCCCCTCTATAAAAACAGCTTTCATACTATTCTTTCTAATATTATACTCTAATAAACTTTTGCCTACTGCTCATTTTGTGTCCATCTCTTCATTCTTCAAAGCGGCAAGGCAATGAATCCCAGATATTGAAGTAAAAAATCCTGCAATAAGAAGACCTTTAATTTTTTCAAATGTTCGAAAAAAATTTTTGACCAGATTTGGTCGTGGTTCTGTTCTAAGTTGGAATGGTCATCTCCCATAAGCTACTCCACCATATATAACACCAGAAATCTCCATCTTTTAATTATATACATTTTCTATCTAAATTCCATGAGAATAGACACAATGTCTACACTTACCTTTTTAATGTGAAATATCTTCACACTCTGTAATAAAATTTAATTATATGTGTCAGGGCAAAAGTAGACATAAAGAAAGAAAATGGAATGTTGATCTAACATAAGGCCAAGATACAATAGTGGCTTTGTGTGAAGCAGTATCCTGGGAGTGGACAGAAGTGATAATTAGAGACTTTAACTGTCCAGGTGTGTTGCTAAGAATGTTGCCCACTAGGAATCATAAAAATCATTTTCTGAGAGTCTCTGTACCAGGAACATCTGTTCTTCTAAAGGACTATAAAGAAAGATCGGAATACTTTATGAATACTGTACTTCTCTTTATTTATTGTATTTGTTTTTGATTTGGGTACTCAGGAATTCAGAAATAATAGTCTATCTTTAGTTATTCAGTGTTCTTCTTAGATTTACAAATGTGTGTGTATATATATGGCATAATGCTAACTTACATGCTAGCAAAGAGAAAAAAATACATATATATATATATACATATATACATATATATGTATATATATATATATAAAGTACCCCTAATATATGAAGTTCCTCCTCTGTGCTATTAAATATATAAATTTTGGTAGGTGTTTTTTTTTTTTGTGTGTGTGTGTGGGTTTTGTGGTTTGTTTGTTGTTTTTTTGGCATGAAGCAGAAAATACATTAATATACACAAGATACTAAAATCAAAGGCAGAGAATAAGGGCCTCTTTTTCTTCCTGACTTACATATTTCCATAAACCACAGGCATAATTTACATAAGTAGTAAAAAATCCAAATATAATGGCCTGAATTAATAAAAAAATTATTGTTTTGCATTACAAGTAGCCAAGAGTCACTGAAGTACCATAGTTTTGTTTCTTGGTGTTTCTATATTGTCAAGGCTTCAGTTTAGCCTTTCTGCAATTCATCTGGCTTTCTTTTCCTTGATTGACAATGCCTACATATCTACCACCTATGTATACTCAATAATATCAAAAGACAGGAAGGCAGTATCTTCTAATACCACAGAAAATAATACCTTCCCACAAGCCAAGCAAGTATTTCCCTTTACATTTATTAGGTAGGGGAGTCAGATTCTTATGCCTAAACATATTAATAGCAAAGAGATTAATTTACTGATTGGCACTGACACCGCAAAGCCTACTTTGGGTTTCTCTCTCTCCCTCTCTCTGTCCCTCCCGTATGCACACATGCACTCTCTCTCTCAAAATAATTAAACTGTAAGAAATAAATAAAAAATATTTAGGTTCTAGATTCAATAAAAATGGGAATAGTGATAATTGAGTTGAAAAACAAAACAAAACAGTGGTGTCTGCCAGACTCCCTTAATACTAACTCATGATTTTTAGACTCAAAACCTCAAAACCTCAGTCATCAGTCATTCATTCATTCAACAAAAATTAACTGACAAATAGAATTTGTCCCAACTGTCGTTCTAGAAAATGGGACATAGAGCTGTTGACAAATGAGGTAAAACCTCAGACATTAACATAACTTACTATCAGGTAGAGAATATAAGAAAAAGAAAATAAAAAGTTGGTACTGTGTAATATATTAGATCACAGTAAGTGTTAAGGAGAAAAAACATAAAAGCACAAATATGTATATAAGGAAAAGAAGCTTGTTCTATAAGTTAGTCAGAGAAGGCACACAGAGAAGGAAAGTTTTGATTAGACTCATGGGAGAAAATGAGTGAGCAAATGCAGGTGTTTTGAGAAGCAAAACAGGTAGAGAGAACAAGTGCGAAGTCCTGAAGCAAATGCATTTCTGTATTCTTTGAAGAACCCTGGCTGGAATGAAACAAACAAGAAAGAAGAAAAGGTGAGAGAGCTTTTTAATCTATTTTAAGAGAGTTGGTTTTTAATATGGATGTAACGAATAGCCACTGGAGAGTTCTGGGATAGAACAATGACACAAAATACTGGAATTTTAATAGAACCATTTTGTCTACTATATGAGAATGGATTGAATGAGGGCAAGTACAAATATAGGGAGACCAATCAAAGAGTTATTTCAACAATACAGGAAAGAGAATAGTGGCTTGACTCAGGTGGTTGAAGAGAAATGTGGGAAGTGGTCAGATTCTGTGAATGTATTTTGAAAGTAAACCACAGGCTTTGCTAATGGTTGAGAAGTGGGGATATGTAGAGTGTGGATGGTGGAGATGACTGAAAGATCATACAAAAGATTTTAGCCCAAGGGATTTGGGCTAACTGTTTTTCAACCTATTACTTCCTTACTCTAACTTTATAAAATTATAGCTAAACTTTAATTTTGTCATTTATAGATACCTTTCTTGTTTGTTTCCTAAATGTTGCCGCTCTCTCCATTTCTAAATTGCATTTTATGTGTTCTTTGTCTTCCCCATCCACTCCCATTTAAAAAATTTGTACTTCTTGAGAGCAGAAATGTTGCCTTCTGCCCCTTTCAATCAGGCAAATATTTCCCCCTCTTGGGAAAATATTCCCCTTCCCCCTCCAGGCTAGGCGCTGGAACTGCAGATATATATAACTGAACATGATCCTACCTTTGTGAAGTGTTTTCATTGTACATAAATGCCACTTCTTAGGGCTCAATCTGTATTCACTGAATTAGGACACAGTACATTGTTTTTACAGAAATATTTTTCATGATTATTTACAGTGTTGCTTTTTAATACTGACAAATGTCTTCCTTCAACATGAATATTATAAAATGCTATGCCTGTAACTTTATCCCACGGGAAGGAACATACAAGATTGCTATTTGCTTTCCCAAAACTCATAAAGAGAATTTCGAACTGCTAGGATATATTTCAATGACCCTGGTAAATGATTGGCAGTGTTCAATGAGGCCATTTTCAAAGCTTTAAACAAAAAAAAAAAGAGACAACAGTATTATTCAAAGCCTCCAGGCTCTGTTTGCTCCTTCGTATTTGGGTTTCAAGGTGACTATTTTATATTTGCAAAGGTAGTTTTCAGAATAGAGGGAAAGTATGATTTTTAAACATACAAGTCAGCAGAGGACATTTGTTTTTGAGAAAGTTTATTCCAGTTTATTTTAATTGCAATTTATATAAATATTTCCCTAGATAAAAAGGGGAGACAAAGGATGATAATTCCATAATATTGCATAAAATAGTTTTTATACTTCCTGTGAGCGGGCAATACACTCCAGACAACATTCTGGAGCTCAGCTGTCTGGCTTCAAAATGCAGCTTTGCTACTTATTTAATATGACCTTGGTATATTATTGAAGTGTTCTAAGCCTCTGTTTCTTTGTCTACAAAAAAGTAAATAATAATTATTAAATACCAAGCTTTTCTCCTAGGCTGTGTTAGGTGTTGAATTGGAGTCTTAACTCCTGAAACCTGCGAATACGACCTTACTTGGAAAAAGGGTCTCTGCAGATGTAATCAATAAGATGTGGTCATTAGGGCAGACCCTGATCCAAAATAACTGCTGTCCTTATAAGTGAAGATGACATGTAAAGACAAAGATACAGAGAGAGAATGGCACGTCCCGGCGGAGGCAGACAGAGACTGCGGTAATGCAGCTACAATCCAAGGAATGGCAAGGATTGCTCAGGACACCAGGAACTATAAAAGAAAGGCATAGAACGGGTTATCTCTTAGGAATCTTCAAGAAAATATCTCTCTGCTTCTACCTTGGTTTCGGACTTGTAGCTTTCAGAACTGTGAGAAAATAAATTTCTGTTGTTCTAAGCTATCCCTAAGGAAACTAATACAGGTTGGGCACGGGTCATTACATGAGCTTCTATAACTAAAATATGCAGACTAAAGCCAGGCATCTGTTAAGTAGCTTATGAGTTTGGGTTTTTCATATTTAAATTTTTTTCATATTTATTTATTTTGAGAGAAAGAGCATGTACACACATGAGTGGGGAGGTACAGAGAAAGAGGGAAAGAGAGAATCCCAAGTGGGCTCCACACTGTCAGTGCAGAGACCAATGTGGGGCTCAATCTCACTAACCATGAGATCATGATCTAACCCAAAATCAAGAGTCCGAGGCTTAACCAACTGAGCTGCCCAGATGCCCTTAGGCTTTTAATATTATTAAGCACTTAGATAAAATATTTTCTTCAGATAATTGCATTTATTCTAACATTTAAGATCTCTAGTCATTACATAAAGTTAATATAAAACTTGTAAGACTTTTGGTTTATTTAGATAATATTGCTATTCAATCTGTGTAAGTTTTGATCCAGTAATTTTCCATTGTAGTTTATGAGAATTTCCTTTTGATGTATGTTTGTTATCTAAGATATCTGAAAATATATAAAAGCATTTAAAGAATGTATGAATTTTGGAAAATCAGTCTTTCCTAGACATTATTTTTATATGTATTCTCTTTATAGAAATAACATACAATTGATTTTACAGGTAGAATTTTCCTGCTTTCCATCCATGTTACTGAAAACATTAAATACATTCAGATATGCTTTTTAAAATATTACATCCTCATTACCAAATTATCATATGCAAAAAGAGTAACTGAGTTAAAGTATTATGTCTCATGCATCCTTGTTTTTTAATTCCAGTAGAGTTAACATTGTATTAGTTTCAGATATACAACATAGTGATTCGACAATTTTATACATTACTCAGTGCTCATAATGACAAGCGTATTTTCAATCCCCATCATCTGTTGCATCCACCCACTCCAACCTGCCCTCTGGTAACGACCAGTTTGTTCTATATAGTAAAGAGTCTGTGTTTTCTCTTTTTTCCTTTGTTCCTTTGCTTTGTTTCTTAAATTTCAGTGAGTGAAAACATACGGCATTTGTCTTACTCTGATTGACTTATTTCACTTAGCATTATACCCTCTGGCTCTATTCATGTTGTAGCAAATAGCAAGAATTCATTTTTTTTATGGCTAAATAATATCCCATTATACATGCAAACACGCCACCTCTTCTTTGTCCCTTCATCTATCAACGGACACTTGGGCTGCTTCCATAATTTGGCTATTGTAAATAGTGACGCAACAAACGCAGGGGTAGAGGTACCCTTTGGAATTAGTGTTTTCCCACTCTCTGGGTAAAGACCCAGTATTGGAATTACTGGATCATAGGGTAGTCTATTTTTAACTTCTTGAAGAACCTCCATACTGTTTTCCACAGTGGTTGCACCAATTTGCATTCCCACAGTGTATGAGGGTTCCTTTTTCTCTAATCCTCCCCAACTCTTGTTTCTTATATTTTTTATTTTAGCCATTCTGACATGTGCGAGGTGAGAGCTAACTGTAGCATTGATTTGCCCTGATGTTGACCATCTTTCCGTGTATCTGTTGGCCATCTGGATATCCTTTTTGGAAAAATGTCTTTTCATGTCTTCTGCCCATTTTTTACTTGGATTATTTAGTTTTGGGGTGTTGCATTTGATAAGTTCTTTATATATTTTGGATTTTATCTCTTTATCAGATATGTCATTTTCAGATATCTGTTTCCATTAGGTTGCCTTTTAGTTTTGCTGATTATTTTTCACTATGTAGAAGCTTTTTATTTTGATCTAACCCCAATAATTTATCTTTGTTTTTGTCTCCCTTGCCTCCTGAGGTATAACTAGAAAAATGTTGTTACAGCCCATGTTAGAATAAATTACTGCCTTGCTCTCTTCTAGGATTGTTATGGTTTCAGGTCTCACATTTAGGCCTTCGGTCCATTTTGAGTTTATTATTCTGTATGGTGTTAAGAAAGTGGCCCTGTTTTCCCAGCATCACTTGTTGAAGAGATGGTGTTTTCTCCATGCTTATTCTTGACTCCTTTGTCAAAGATCCATTAACCATATAACTGTGAGTTTATTTCTGTGCTCTCTATTCTGTTCCATTGATCTGTATGTCTATTTTTGTCCTGTATCATATTGCTTTGATTACTAGAGCTTTGTACTGTATTTTGAAATCTGAGATTGTGATACCTCCAGTTTTGGTTTTATTTTTCAAGACTGCTTTGGCTACTCAGGGTCTTCTGTGGTTCCATGCACGTTTAGAAATTGTTCAAGCTCTGTGAAAAATGTGTTAGTATTTTGATAAGGATTGACTGAAATCTGTAGATTGCTTTGTGTAAGATGGACAGTTTAATAGTATTTGTTCTTCCAATCATGAACACAGAATGTCTTTCTATTGGTTTTGTCATCTTCAATTTCTTTTATCAACGTTTTATAGTTGACAGAGTACAGTTCTTTCACCTCTGTGGTTAGGTTTATGCCTAGGTGTCTCATTATTTTGGTGCAATTGCAAATGGGGTTCTTAATTTCTCTTTCTGCTACTTCTTTATTAAATAGATGCAACGGATTTCTACACACTGGTTTTGTATCCTGCAACTTTACTAAATTTGTTTATCAGTTCTAGTAGTTTTTTGGTGGAATCTTTTGGGTTTTCTATACAGAGTATCATGCCATCTGCAAATAGTGAAAGTTTCACTTGTTCCTTATCCATTTAAATGTCTTTTATTTCTTTTGTTGCCTGATTGCTGCAGCTAGGATTTCCAGAACTATGATAAATAAAAGTGGCAAAAATAGGTATCATTGTTTTGTTCATGATCTCAGGGTAAAGCTCTCAGTTTTTCACCATTGAGTATGATGTTAACTGTGAGTTTTTCATAGATGGCCTTTATTATGTTTCATTCAACTTTTTATCAAGAAATCTATTAAATTTTAATATTCTGTGATAGATGATAAATATATCCTTAAAAATTTAATGTCAAATTAATAATTTAAATTTATAATTTAATAATAATAAAGATCAAGATTTTCTTTAGCTTGAAACTGGCAATATAAAAATATTTAATTATTAGTTTAAGTTATTCAGGTTTTTAAGTAAATGCTAATATATTTCTAACGTTTGAATGGACACATTGATTAAAAAAGAAATTACCATTTCATTTCATGTGATAGTAATTTCTAAAGATTTCTCATTTCATGGCAAGTGTATTGATATTCTAACCATCCTCTATTCTCTTTTAATGATATGCCTAGTAGAAAAGGGACGTATCCATTTAATGGCTGTAAGAAAATGAACATTTTTAAAAGAAAAAGGAGAAGAAGAAGAAGAAAATAAAACATGTGGGCAGAAGGAGTGTCAGAAGCAAGAAGAAGAGAAAGTAAAAGGAGCTTTCAAGAGAAGACATTAGGTAGTAGGGGCAACTCTGAAAACATTCATCATTATTCCATTAATGTGAGGAATGGAGAAAATTACTAGTGGCATGCTGTCTACCTTGGAAAACCTCCAGGACAGATGGAAAATCTAGAACTTGCTTTTAATATATCAGTGAAGAATGAGCTTCTAAAACATGCACAGAGCCATAGGTTGCTTGGTTACTTCCACAGAAGCCTCACAATATACTCACATTGACCGGCATACAAAGAGTACCAACATCCATAAGGAGAGGCATCGGTCACTAATCCTTGTATCTGTCTCAGCGCTCCACAGAAAATAGTTGTTCAAAAATATTTTTAAAACAATAATTTTACACAAAATGTATGCTGACTTTATGGATCTACTAATCCAAAGATGACCCTTTAAGATGTGGTAGATTTGAGCAGTTTGCGTTTGCTTATTAACCACACCAGTAAACTGCTTATTAACCATAGGAGTACATCAGTCTCAATCATCAGTTTCAAAGACACGTAAGTCTGAATCACAAAAGACATGGAAGATATCTAAACATAAAAAATATGAAAGATATCTAAACACAGAAGCAAAAGAAATCCTTAACTATATTTAATAATAATTGCTTAATAATTTTAGGCCATAACTTGGTCTTGGACTCAATTGAGATAATGTATTTGAAAGTCTTTAGTTAATATAAGCAAAAACATTTTTTACTTAGAGTCATCCAAAGTCAGATCAATAACTTATGTTAATCCCTATGAACTCAATATGTTAAGGAGTTTCCTCAATACTTAAATAATAACTATCCTAAAGAGCACTAAATTAGGTGTCAGCAAATTGTGGCCCATTGGCCGAATTCAGCCTATCTCCAGTTTTATAAATAAATTTTTTATTGGGACAGTAATTCCTTTTTATAGAACTGTGACTGCTTTCCTGCTACAAATGCCAGAGGCCTATTTACTATCTGGCCCTTTACAGAGAATATTTGCTGGACTCAGAACTAGACTATATTTTCATTAATGCTCTGATTTTTTTTAACACAAATCTAGAAGTAAAAATAAATTTAACAATTTAACTAAGAGTACTTGCTTCTTAGGTTTTACGGTCAATCTGGTCTAAAAGTAGTTCAGTAATTTCTCTTTACACTAAAAATCCTTCTAATAATACTTCTTCATATTTTATTAACTTAGCCATCAGAATGAAAAAAAAAATTGAGTCATAAAAGTCTCTTTTATAAAATATGTTGGACAAGATCTCAACAGTCAAGAGTTACAATGATTAGGATTCCATAATTAAATATGAGATATTAAGATAGATGTTCCTCACAAACTTTATTATTAGCCATGATGATAAGTACTGTGAACTTTTAGACATTAGGTAATATAATGGCTATTGAGGAACATGATATTTAGTTCAATCTATAACAGCTAGATACTGATTTCCTAATATATTCCTGCTTAAAATAAAATTCAGTGTTCATATGATGTATCTTTGAATTATAAGAGGAATTTGCAGGGAGCACGTGCTGATTTTCAAAACTGTGCTGATCAGTGAAAGAACACACAAAATTAATTATATATGGCTTTTCAAATTTTTATGTAATATGACCAGCAGAGACTCATTACTACAAAACCTATTAGGACTTTTTTTCTTTTTTACAAAGAACACTCTAACGCAGTTTTCAAAGAGGTAAAACTTTAAAATGGCTTGGTTGAAAATGCCAAAAGTATGTATGAAACAGAAAAAAAAATCTACAGATCAACCAGCAGGAAAAGAAAAATAGCTTTTCTCGATATTACCAACAGTTCCCCAAAACTTAAAATTTTTATCATGGGTTAAAAAGATAATTCCTGTCACTTATGAGATGAAGAGATTTCTAAGTTTACCCAAGGTTATGTACCACAAAAGTATAGAGAAGAACATGACTCTTTGAGAAGCCAAGAAAACTGCAAGATTTCTTGAGGTATATATGAATTGTGAAACTTTTAAAAGAAATAAAGATATGATATGCAATTTAAAATATTGTGTTGCTGATTCCCATCCATTCGAATTGTAACCTCAGGTTCTAATTATTTGTTTTTATGACCAATTCATTTATTCTCCAAACCAATCCTCCTTTATTTAAACTTTTATTTAAGATCAGTTTTGATTTTTAAAATTTACATCTTTCCTGTTTTTTGGGTTTTCGTTGTTGTTTTTGTATTTTTGTTTAGCTAAAAGATTTGTCATTTTTGTTTACATTTTCAAAGAACCAATTTTTGGTATCATCAATTTCTTTGTTATATTTCTATTCTGTATTTCCTTTTTAGCCACTGCAATTTTGCTCTTTTTCTAGTTTCTTAAGGTATAAAATTGAGACCCTCTTTAAAGTACATATATATTGGTATACATTTCCCCTGAGAAATGTTTTCAATGCATCTCATAAGTTTTAATATTTTGTTTTGCATTTATTCATCTGTATTTTTTTGTTTTGTTATTTTGTCATCAGAAATGTTATTTCTTTGGTTTATCAATTATTTTTATATCACTCATTTTTCCTCTCTTTAGAATTTTAATAGACTTTTGTGTGTGTGTGTACCAGTTATGCCGTAATATTTTCTGCTATTTACAATTTTAATTATATAGTTGAAATGTATTAATTTCAGATATATAACATTGATTCAACAATTAAATACATTATGAAATGTTCACAATGATTCTATTACAATATTATTGACTGTATTCCCTATGCTGTAATTTCAATCCCTATGACATTTTCATAACTGGAAGTTTGTACCTCTTAGTCCCTTTCACCCATTTTACCCATATAGGTATTATCTAATATCTCTTATTTCTTCATCAACTAATTAAGGACATGTTGTTTAGTTACCCTACATTTGGGAATTTTCCAATTTTTTTCGGTCATTCATTTCTAGGTTCATCTCTTTTACTTGGAGAAGATACTCTATCTGATTTCAATCTTTTTAAATTAACACTTATTTTGTGACCTGAAATATGGTTTATCTTGAACAACATTGGTACGGCATTAAGAAGGATGTGTATCCTACTGTTGTCAGCTGTTAGGTCTAGTGTTATTCAAGTTTTCTTTCTTTAAAGTTTATTTTTCATTTTGAGAGAGAGATTGGAGGGAGGGCAGGCATGTGCATGCTCAAGGGGAAGAAGCAGAGAGATTCCCAAGCAGCCTTCATGCTGTGGTGCAGAGCCCAACAAGGGGCTTGATCTCATGAACTGCATGATCATGACAGCCAAAATCAAGAGTCAGATGCTTAACCGACTGAGCCACCCAGATACCCCTGAAGTTCTCTCTTCATTTTCTGTTTAGATGTTCTATTCATCATGGAAAGCGGAGCAGACAAGTATCATCGCAGAACTGTCTATATCTCCATTCACTGTTTCCTTAATACATTTTAGGACTGTGTTTGGTGCATATAGGTTTTTAATTGTTATGTCTTCCTGATGAATTGAACTTCTTACCAAAAAACATTATTTTTGTCTCTTGTAATAGTTTTACTTATGGTAAAAGTTGTTGTATTATAATAGTACAGCCACTCTTTTTGGTTACTATTTATATAAATTATTTTAGTTATTATTTGTATTATTTATTTTTTCTATCCTTTCACTTCAACCTGCTGGTGTGTTTGGATCCAAAGTGGATCTCTCAGAGAGAGCATATAGTCAGATAATTTTTGAAATCCATTATGTCAGTCTCTACCTTTTGATAAAGAACCTCTCTTGCCACTTTCAAGATTCTCTTGTTTTGTTTTTCAGCAATATGATTATAATGTGCTTCAGCACAATTTTCTTTTAGCATGGATTTCATTGCAATTCTTACATGTATAGATTCATGTATTTTAAAAATTTGGAAAATAGTTGGCCTTTATTTCTTTAAACATTCTTTCTGCTTCTTTATCTCTTTTCCTTCAGTGATTTCTGCCACATGTGCTGGTCTTTTTGATGGTGCCACAAAGGTCCAAGGGGTCTGTTCACTTTTCCGTTTTTCTTTTTTGTTTTGTTTTTGTTTTTGTTTTGTATTTTTTTTTGTCTCCTCCTCAGAATAATTTCAATTATCCTTACTTGTGCTTATTTTATATTCTGCCTAATAAAATCTTTAGTAGAATCTGTCTAGTAAATTTCAGTTTCTGTACTTATCAGCTCCATAATTTGTTTTTGATTTCTTTTTATAACTTCCCTTTATTAATATTCTCATTTTGTTCCAACATCATTTTCCTGGTCTCTTTTAGCTCCTTGAGCAGATTTAAGATAGCTGATTACATCTTTTTGTAGAGTAAGTCAATTTTCTGAGCTTCTATAGGGACAATTTCTGTCAACTAATTTCATTCCTCCGAATGAATCATACTTTCCTGTTTCTATGTATGCCCTCCAAATTTTTGTTGAAAACTGGAAGCTTGATATTTTAATACAGTAACTCTGGAAATCATATTTTCTTCTGTCCCGAGAGTTTACTCTTTTGGATTGTGGAAGACTGCTGTCATCCTTTTGTTCAGTGACTTTTCTAACTCTTTTCATAAAGGTGGTATTCTTTATCATATGTAGTCACAGAAATCTCTCTTCCTTTTAAGCCAGTGTTGTGGCAGAGATTTCCTGGACTATTAGGAACTCATTACAGTTGCCCTCTTAAGTTTCAACACTCACTTTCCTGATACAAACCTTTGACTGTTATCTAGAGGTCTGAAAAAATATTTTTGAAATCTGCTTGTTTTTCAATGTTTCTCTGGAAGAATGGGATTTTGAAGCTCCATCATTTTGCTGATGCCACTTTTCTATATTTAAACTTTTAGTAAAATGTCATAGGTGTTTTACAAGATAAGGTTTAGAAAACAAAGATATACAGGACCTGGTTAATTTATTTACATGAGATTATAATGAGGTAGATAAGACAGCACTCTACATGTGTAATTACACAAAAGTATGACAAACAGGTGAAAAAAAGGGAATGAAAAGTGATGACTGTCTAGGCAGACAGCATTTTCTACTGAAATTAGAATGTTCATTATTAACATAGACCTGGAGTTTAACTGCTTTTTTAGCATTGGGTCATCTTGAAGAGAATTTTAATTTTCTTGATGGCAGAAATCCCACATTGGAATTGACTTTAATATCATCTTTATAATCATTTAAAGCATAATTTATGCCAGGGTGTGAGGGGAAAAGAAATGAGATATCTAAACTTTCAAAGTTTTGCCTTATCATTGAGAGTCACAACATGACAGACTTAGAAAGCTAAAATGGATTTTTGCAGCTATTACTCCTTGCTCACGGATTTCCAACTTATTCCATGAATATCATTCATTAAAATATCATCATTCTTGGTATATAATCTAAAATGTGAGTATATCTGTCCTAATTTAATTTTCTATTTAAAAGAATTTTTCTTCTTTGTACTCTCCTCCCCTTCTCCTGATTATGTACCCTTGATTTCTGAACATAAACACTATTTGAAAATAGGGCTCACTACAGTCTTATCTGTTCAATGAATCAAACCCCTCAAGCTCATGAAAATTTTTGTGAAATTCTTCTATTATTTTTTCTATTTGTACATGATTGAGGAATGAATAATTTCTTGATCATTAAGTTTACATATTAAGGCTTATCTCCCATGAAATATTTGTTGTTTTCAGATACTCACTTTTTATTGCATGATATTCTGCAAATTTGAATAAACCTGTCAAATTGATAAAGACAGTATTATCTCACATAGTCGCTTTAGTTCTAAGATAATTAGACATTTCAAATTCCTCTAAACTTAAAACTCTAGAGTTTCAACTAGTGATATCTTTTGAGACTTCTGGCCTGCAACACTTATGGAAATTAGCTCCAATCAAAATCTCCCTATCTACAACTTTGACAAGAAAAGAAGAACTCAAGGTTAAACAATTTCATTGAAGACATCCAGATGGCTAACAGACACATGATAAAATGCTCAATATCACTCATCATCAGGTAAATACAAGTAAAAACCACAATGAGATACCACCCCACATTTTTCAGAATGGCTAAAATTAACAACTCAGGAAACAACAGATGTTGGTGAGAATGTGGAGAAAGGGGAACTCTTTTGCAATGTTGGTGGGAATGCAAATTTCTACATTATTTTCCACAGCCACTATGGAAATTTTTCCTTGAAAAATTAAAAATAGAACTATCTACGACCCAGCAATTGCACTACTAGGTATTTCTCCAAAGGATACAAAAATGCTGATTCGAGGAGCCACATGTACCCCAATGTTTATAGCAGCACTATCAACAATAGGCAAATTATGCAAAGTGCCCAAATGGCCATTGACTGCTGAATGGATAAAGAAGATGCAGTATGTGTATATATATATATACATATACACATACATACATATAATGGAATACTACTTGGTGATGAAAAAGAATGAAATCTTGCCATTTGCAACAATGTGGATGGAGCTAGAGTGTATTATGTTAAGTGAAATAAGTCAGAGACAGATTGATGCCATACGATGTTACTCAAATGTGGAATTTGAGAAACACAACAGATGAACATAGGAGAAGGGAAGGAAAAATAAGACAAAAACAGAGAGGAAGGCAAACCATAAGAATTCTTAAATACAGAGAACAAATTGAGAGTTGCTGGAGGGGAGGTGTGTAGGTGGATAGGATAAAGGGGTGGTGGGCATTTAGAGGGAACCTTTTGGGATGAGCTCTCGGTGTACCACATAAGAGATGAATCAATAGGTTTTATTCCTAAAGCCAAGATTACACTGTATGTTAACTAACTGGAATTTAAATAAAAAATAATTTCATTGAAGAAGAACTGATTTTTTTTTTCCTCTCGGATTCTTGAAACTGCTTGCAATAAAATTAGAAAAATCTATTAAGTTTGAGTAAATATTTTAGGAAAGATTCTATGACTCTTTTCTTCTACGACCCTCCTTTAAGAAGCCTTTACTTTCTTAGTTCTTTTGAGAACATAGTGAAGTACATTTTTTTTTTTTACTGACAAAGTAGAAGAGAATGGATTTAAAATAAAAAATCTTTGAAAAGAACTATTTGAGATACTAAACTATTTTCCTTAACATAGATTAAATCATGATTTCTTATTTATTACCAACATAGGCATTTTGGTTTGAGCACTACATTTCTTATACTAGGTTTGCCTCTAATTTTTTATAGTTTCCAAAAACCAAGAGGCTGAACAGTGTAGACTAAAATATCTGAAAATCTTATATGTGGTCTGTGCCTCTGGAATTGTTCATATTTTTTAAGAGACAGTAAAACACTGAAATCTGATCACATATGTAAAATAAGCCATTTTCAAAATGTAGTAGTATTATCTTAGACAAATTTCTAAGGATGTTCTCATTAATGTCTTAGATTGCTTATAGATTTGAGAAATATCATGACCACCCCTCTACCCTGAGGGAGATACCCTATAAAAAGATCAGAAGTACATTTGAAAATGTATCAGTATATTTTAATTTTTTTAAATGTTTATTTATTTTTGAGAGAGAGAGAGGGCCCGCGTGTATCCAAGTGGGGGAGAAACAGAAAGAGAGAAAGAAAGAGAGATAGAATCTGAAGAAGGCTTCAGGCTCTGAGCTGTCAGCAATGAGCCCAACATGGGGCTCGAATTCACACCATGAGATCATAACATGAGCCCAAGTCAGACACTTAAACTACTGAGTTATCCAGGTGCTCCATATCAGTATATTTTAAATACCACAATTATAACGTTGTTCAATATTAAAAGAAGTCGCATCTATCCAGTAGAATATTCAGAATTTAATCCACATAATATACAAACACATTCAATTTTTTATTTAGTAAATTTTACTCTAGATTATAGTACTATGGGAATGTTGTTATATTTTTACATAAGAAGTATTTTTTTACTTCTCATAAATAATAAAATTACTATATTAACATTTTTGAATAAAAATTACATACAATTTATATCATATTTAGATTTATAACTGTATTTCAATCATATAAACCCCTGAGAAGTTATCTATATTATTTCAAATTTCTCTATTATTACTTAAATTCACTTCGAATAGGCATCCCCTTTGCCACTCCATTGAAATTGCTATTACCAAGTATGCCGATCATCTCCACTCCTGTTAAAACAATTACCAAATCTCATCAGGTTCTGATCTTGCAGTTCGTGAGTTCAAGCTCCACGTCGGGCTCTGTACTGACAGCTCAGAGCCTGGAGCCTGCTTCAGATTCTGTGTCTCCATCTACCTCTGTCCCTCTCCCATTCATGCTTCATGCTCTCTCTTTCTCTCAAAAATAAAATAAACATTAAAAAAATTTATAAAAAAGAAATTGCCAAATCTCAGTCATTGTTCTTGGTTGACTGTTATTATCATTTAACACTTAAGATAATTCTTCTTCTTAAAATACCCTTTAAATTTCAGAATACTAAACTATTAGCTGTTACTTTTCCTCTCTCACTGAAACTCATCTTTCTGTGCTGGTTCCTCCTAATTACCCTTCTAAATTCTGGGGTTCTCCAAATTTGTTCTTTGGGTCACATCTATCACTAGCTACACTCACTCACTTGCTATTCTCACCTGTTACACTCACTTGTTGATAGGATCATTCTCAAAGGGTGCCCAAATTTAAATCTCCTCTCCTCTTAATTATAGATGTAGATATTTAATCTCATACTCAACATCTCCATTTGAATGTCCAATAGGCATTTAAAAATCAAAATATATAAACATATATTTAAGTATTTGGAATAGTACAGCCAGGTACATGTGGTTATATGTATTTCTTATTTGTACATAGCACTTTTCAAATTATAAAATAGAATTTCAAAAACATTTAAGGTAATCTGGTAACAAAGGAAAAACTTTTTTTTTGTTAATACATTAAAAGCCTGAATAGTCCAAACAGGTTTGATGATCTCAAATACATAAATCATACTAACAAACCTTGGGAAAAGTTAAAATGCAAACATAGGAAATACTTGTTTTTCTGTTAGAGTTTATTTTAAAAGGAAGTACATGAATTATATTATGCTAAACACGGTACTACTGGCATTCCTAATGGAAACTCTGAAGTATTTTTTTTTGTATTTTCAAGTTTGTATGTGTTTTTTCTGTGTAATGATTAATGTCATTATATCATATCACCATGAAAAAGACATGTATTTGTGGATTGTGTGTTCTTTTTGGTTATGAAGTTTATTTTATGGGAAGTTTTTGATTGGGGTAAGTTCAATTACATAGGTACTATTCTTGCTTAACTAAAGTAAGTGTCTTATAAAAATATTCAGAAACAATTAATTTAAATCAATAGGGAAAAAAAGAAAACCTAATTATCAACCTTAAGTGAATTTTAAAAATAGCTGAGCAATGCAATCTTAGACACCACCTATGATATATGAACAAAGGACTGTTAAACCTACACAAACTAGATTACATTACACAGAGGCCAATATACACCTTGGTGCATCACTGAACATTTGCATTACGAGGTCTACTCCACTGTCAATAAGAGAGCATTATGTGATACATAAGCATAACTTTATGTCCGTGGAAATTAGTCAAGTGCAACAGGAAGAAAACAGATGCACATATGTTCATCTTATTCAGACTCAAGCACAAATATATGCTTTGTCCAGTCAGCAAATTCCAGTGGAGAACTGAAGAGACCTTATAGAAGCCTGGTTTTTTAATTAAAAATAGTTTTAATATGTGCTGATTGATGACAAGTTATTTATTGCTCCACTGAGTCTGTAATGAAGGATCTCTGGAAAATAAGCAGATATATATTTTCAGACCTATCTGAAAGGAGGACCAATTGTTGAAATCACATATTCAATCGAAAAAAAAAAAAGAATCTTATGCTAAATAGAAATTTCACTCATAAATGATGATAAAATCAGTAAAGGTAGCTATTTGTAGTAATGAACCACAATAATCCTTAAGAAAATTGGTCTTTGTATATAAGATCGTATTATCATTAGTGACATTGGTAAGCACTTGCTTATAACTAAGAAAACTGAAATAAACCTAATGTTGGCTTGAAAAATAAAGGATATTTTGTTGCTTGATTTTCTCCCACAGCTTATATACAGCCAATTTTCAGCAGAAGAAATTCTTGAGTCAATTAGCCTCTGTATCATAATTCATATAGTGTTAACAGCAGTGATTAAATATACAGGGATGCTAGCGTCCCAGTTTTAAAACCTGGATCTGGACCACTTTCTTACGCCATACACAAAAATGTGATGAATACACGTTTCATACACAAATAGATGAAAAACCTAAATATGAGATAGGAAACCATCAAAATCCTAGAGAACACAGACAGCCACCTCTTTGACATTGGCCGTAGAAACTTCTTACTAGATATGTCTCTTGAGACAAAGGACACAAGAGCAAAAATGAACTACTAGGACTTCATCAAGACAAAAACCTTCTGCATAGTGAAGAAGACAATCAACAAAATCAAAAGGCACCCTTTGGAATAAAAGAAGATAACTGAAAATGACATATCTGATAAAGAGATAGTATCCAAAATACAGAAAAAAATTATCAAACTCAACAGCCAAAAAACAAATAATCCAGTTAAATAAATGGGTCGAAGACATGAAAAGACATTTTTCCAAAGAAGATTTCCAGATGGCTAACACACAAAAAAATGCTCAATATCACTCACCATGAGGGAAATGCAAGTCAAAACTACAATGAGATATCACCTCACACCTGTCAGATTAACAACACAGGAAAAGACTGATGTTGGCAAGGATGCCAAGATATGGATGGAAATGCGAACTGGTGTAGCCACTCTGGAAAACAGTACAGAGGTTCCTTAGATAATTAAAAATAGAACTACCCTTAACCCAGCAATTATACTACTAGGTATTTACCCAAAGGATATAAAAATATTGATTAGAAGGAGTACATGCACACTGATGTTTATAGCAGCATTATCAATAACCAAATTATGGAAAGAGCCTCAAAGTCCATCAACTAATGGATAAAAAAAGAGGTGTTTACATATATATATGACAGAATATTAGCCATAAAAAAGAATGAAATCTTGCCATTTTCAATGACATGGATGGAGCTAGAGTGTACTATGCTGAGCAAAATAAGTTAGTCAGTGAAAGACAAATAGCATATGTTTTCACTCACATGTGGAATTTAAGAAACAAATAAACAAAGAAGGAAGAAAAAGGGAGAAACCATAAAACAGACTCTTAACTATAGAAAACTGAGGGTTACTGGAGGGGATGAGGGGAGAATGGGTTAAACAGGTGATGCAGATTAAGGAAGGCACTTACTGTGATGAGCACTGGGTGTTGTATGTTAAGTGATGAATCACTAAATTCTATACCTGAAACTAATATTACATTATATGCTAACTAACTGGAATTTAAATAAAAATGTGAACCTATGAAAAAAAAAAAGAAAGAAAGAAAGAAAAGGAAAAACTGGATTTGCCACTTTCTTGAAATGCTATTTGGATGTTTACACTTCTGTCTCATGTAAAATGGCGTAATACAAGCATAATACAACTTCTTTCCAAGGTTAGAAATATTAAATGAGTTAATATAAATAAAGAACTTTGAAGAATGGTTAGCAAGTACTAAGTGCTTAACACTTTGGCTGTTGATCATTCACACTCACAAAAGTGACCTAAAGGAAGCAGTAGAAAGAATATGCAAAGGAGAATATGTAGTAATGTATAGAGTTTAGGAAAATGCATCTGCAAGACAAAGAGAAATCCGTACAGTATATAGGGCAAATCACAAGGAGAAAACATGAAGCATAAAAAAAATTGGTTCGTTTTTTGGGGCACTTGGGAGGCTCAGTTGGTTTTTCATCCAACTTAGCTTAGGTCATGATCTCATGGTTTGTGAGTTTGAGCCCCACATCAGGCTGTCTGCTGTCAGTGTAGAACCTGCTTCAGATCCTCTGTCCCCCTCTGTCTCTGCCCCTCTGCTGCTTGCTCTCTCCCAAAAATAGACATTAAAAATATCAGTTCATTTTTTTGTCAACTTGTCATAATAACCATCATTACTAATAGGCATCCCAAGCAAGGATTTCTTTCCAGTGTACATCAGTAAAACTTAACATATATTTGTATTATTCCTTATGTTTTGCCTTAATTTCCAAACTGCACTAATAATTGAATTCATTTTACATACAAACTACGTATGAAATGAATGTGAAGCTGAGTGTGGCAAGCTATGGCCTGTGAACCACAGTCTGTGTCCAATACTCTAAGAATTTTTTAATATTTCAACGGTTGTAAAAAAACTGATATAAGAATAATGAAAGAGATTACAAAACCTGTAACATTTAGCATCTCCTCCTTTATAATTAATATTTGCTGACTCCTAATATATAGGTAAGAATTGGCAAGAATGACAGGTAAGTTAATACAAAAATATGGGAAATGAGAGGGAAACAAACAAAAAAAGAAACCATAAAAAAACTACTTTTTAGAGAAATAGGGGATCATTTTTCAAATGCCATTTGCTATAGGATCTCAAAGTATTGCAAACAAATGCTAGTGTACTGTACAAAATGAAGGGAATATACAGGGGACACTATTAACACAGGCAATGCCAGATGAGTAGGAAGGACCGAACTCAGAGAAGATGTTTGTCATTTGAATTACCAAACCAACTATTATTGTTTCTACACTGAATTAACATTTGGTCTTCAACGACATTTAGACAAGAGAGATCAAGGATATTAAGTCAGAAACTGCCATATTTTGTTTAAACAACAGTAACAAAATAAAAATATGCCAGGCATAAGAACCGGTTATATGATAGGTATAAGATCTGGAGATTATGTCTAGGAAAAAGTTATACAGAATTTATAATCATATCTATTATAAGGAGTATTTGTGTACTTATCTTAAATCTAGGATCATTGCTCATTATTCATTTTTACCTTTGGAAGTCTTTATGGAGAATTAATTATTGAGAGTTCTCTATAGTTTAATAGTATGCTTCATTGTTTTATAAAGATATTACATTTGAACTTTAAAGATAAAAAGACATATAAAGTTTTTACCAACCTCCTGCATTCATACTCATGAGGAATTGGTTTTGCTGTGATGCTGTGGATGAGTGACTAGCAGTTGCTTAAGTCTGAGTAAGAGGGTGTCAATTTAAGTGACGGAAGTAGGTGACCCTGTTTTGGTTATACTCTGGCTTATTGCTTTCCTCAAGGAATATTCCTTGTTATTTTTTCTATCTGTGTTGTGCACAGAAATCAAAATCTTTATTGGCATTGACCCACATCATCTAAATAAGTCTTTCCAAATTCTTTAAATCAATGACAATCAATTAGTGACTCAGTTGGAAGTGACAAGAAGTAAACTGAATTTCAAATTACTATTTTATAAAAATAAAAATACAAATGTTGGGGTGCCTGGGTGGCTCAGTCGGTTAACTGTCAGACTTCGGCTCAGGTCATGATCTCACTGTTCCAGAGTTTGAGGCCCACGTCAGGCTCTGTGCTGACAGCTCAGAGTTTAGAGCCTGTTTCAGATTCTGTGTCTCCCTCTCTGTCTGTGCCCCTCCCCCGCTCATGCTCTGTCTGTCTGTCTGTCTCTCTCTCTCTCAAAAATAAATAAACAATAAAAAAATAATAAAAATAAAATTACAAATACAAATGTTGACATTATAATTTTAGAGCTATAGTTGTTATATCTATAAGAAGTCATTATTATAAACTTGCTGATATCCTTCAGAAATGGAAAAAAACACTGTGCTTTTTGTTAACAAGAGAGCAATACAGAAGAACAATACATTTCAGAATTGAACTAGTGTTACTGCATTCTCTGTCACCAAGAGGACTTATACAAAGGGCCAGCCACAACTGCAAATTGCAAGTAGATTGATCTCTCTAGAAAGTTTAGTGCTGCAATCAGTAACATGAAGAATGGTTTAGTTCCTGTTCCCAGTACCAAGTCCTCAGAGATGGTCAAAAAGCTAGAGGCAAAAATACTGCTGAGAATTCCATATGGATTCTAAGAGTCCTCCCCTATGGACCAAGAAAAAAATGGCAGAAATTGTAGGAACAGGTGTAATGAAATATCATCTGCAAGGCATTGGGACCTCTGCCAATAATTCAGATACTAGGACCACAATTTTCACTAGTATTTTTACTAGTATTTCAGCAAAGAGATTTACTAAGGATATAAGTATGATAGTTTATGGAAGGATATATATGTACTTAACTCCAAACTCCCCAAGAACAAAATTATCAACAGTAAGGGCAAATGGAGAAAAAAATTCATTAAAAACACCAAGCATAAAGGAGACCCCAGTGTTTGGGTAGTATTATACATTAATGAATAATTTTCACCATTTTTTCTCCCTTTATATCCTCTTTCAAATATTTAGTTTGTCTCAGTTCCTCAGGAAAAACATGAAAAAGGACATAGAGCAGAATCTAAATGACCTCTTTGGTTTGGGCAAGGTTCAGACTTCTGTTGGAAAGTGGGATTCCTCAGTGGTTTAATGATTCTGGGCTTCAGTGGTAGTCTTAGTCCATCAGCATTTGAGGGCATTTCATTAAAGCAGTACACACATAATGGGATGCATACATATTTAAGGATGTTATGGAAAATACTCTGATCTGTATTACAGATCTGTAGGCTTTGGGCAAAGTGAAGATTTTTTTTTCTTTCTTTTTTTTTTTTTTTGAAAGAGTAGTAGTAATAATAAAAATAAGTAACAACTTCTATCAAGCTACTATTAACAAACAGTATATCTAGTAAACTAATATTTGACCATCAAACCAAGGCAGCTGTGTTCAGATTCCAGGTCTTTCTCCTACTGCTGTGTAACCTTAGGAAAGTTGCATAATGCTCTGTGCTTTTGGTGTCTCATTTTAAAAGGTGGATAAGAATATCAACCTTACAGGGTTTTATGAGAATTTTATGTTTACTAAGATAGTTAGAATTATGCCTGTCATGTATTCAATGTGGCATGGCTCTGGTCTATCTATCACCTGAGAATGTCATAAGCAAATATTTCTAAGGAAAAAGAGACATTCTCAATCTGCAATTTTTGCTCAGAAAGCCTTGACCATGGAAAAAAGAATTTTTTCATGGTAGTATGCCTTCTGAAGTCTACACCTTTAACAAATCAATGATAGATACTAAGATATGAAAAACTTTTCAATGCGATTTCTAAAAAAAAATACATTTTATAATAACAAAGTATAGAAATCAAAAATCTACCCATGTATGGTGTCACAGAAAACAAAAGAGCCTACAATGGGAGGTTTTCTTTGTGATTCATATGATAATACACTTGACTGTTCAAGTCAGATGTGTAGAACAAGAGAAGACAAAGGACAGGGATTTTTGGAATTCCAACATTAAAAAAACAAAAATAAAAACATAAAACAAACAAACATAAAAAAACATGTGTGTATGAAGAAAGGGAGGGATGGGAGGAAAAAAGAAAGAGATGAGAAGGCTTTTTTCAGTTCACATAGTCTCAGACCCTTCTTGGAATTCGAAGGTTGAATTATAGTTTATAATTTTCTTAATTTATGTGAGTTCCCAAAAGTTTCTAGAATATGAGCCATTCTGGTCATCTAGATATTCCTTCTTCTGAAGTCCCAGCATGGCTGTAAATAAATGTCTACATTACCGCTTGGAAATTCTACCACCATCCATCCTCTCTTACAGAAATTTACAACAAAGTGAATGATACTTGGGCCAGAAATCACTATGTTTTGTATGTGGCAGCTGGTTCAATGGGCACATTTCACACACCCTAAATTTCAAGGATCTCAAGGAGAATGGCTAGTCCCTAATAGTTTTATCTCTCAGTAGGAAGTCTCTACCCATTCTTCCAGAATTCCATAAAGGAAATATTATAACAACATCTTGGGTTTAAAAACAAAACTAAAAGCTACTAGCAATTATTTTGTTGCATAATGCTTCAGTGGAATGATTTATCTTCAAAGTCCAACTCGGAATCTTCATTATTTGGGAAAACAAATATCCAAGTAACAATAAGTGAAATCATACATTCAGATGTTATAAACTATTGTATAGTCATGGGACCAGTTCTAAATATATTGCAATGATTTCAATAAATTATGGCCTTGCTTAATATACTCTCCTAGAGTGGCAGGGCATAGTATTATAAAACTGACTAGACTCTCTCAACAGTTTTCCATATTCAGATTTCTATTAGATTTTACAACTCCCACTTGGATCCCATCTGAAAACTGTGCCCCAATTATTGCCTGAATCACCCTTGGGAAACTTTCTATTAAGGTTTGTTAATAACACTAGTTCACATAAATATTTTAGCTGCAGAGTTATTTTCCTAAATATGTATGAGTTATGTTAATGTTTAAATTACTATTATTATTTATTTTCTGAGACCACAGTGAATCAAAACCTCTTTTAGAAGCAAAAAAGCAACACTGGATTAAATTTGTATTATAGTTAATCCACAATTTGGTTAATATCCTCGAGGTAATAGCTGATTTGTACTTTTATTCTTAACACTGAGTATGTAATAATTTCTTATCCTGTACTTTAACAGTTTATATAAAACCACTTTCTATATTTGGATATTTAAATTGCCTTCAAATGTGAATAATCTAGGTCTATCAGAAATTTAAAGCACATCACAGTTTCATTTTCAAAGAAGCTTTAAAGACATTTTAGTTCATTACACCGATCGAAAATAATTTGTGGAATAAACCTAGTTTTTCATCTTAGGGAACCATCTCTGAAGAGAAGACTCTACAGGTTAACTGTAAAACAATATCAACTTTGTTCACTCAATGAAGCATAAAAATGCAGTAACACATTTTAGTTAAAGCTTAATAAATTTTGCTGAAAACTCTTCAGTAAACAGTCTTGAGAGTATTGTAACAAGAATGCTTAAATTTTAAAGTCAAAGTGAAACAAAATGTTGTGAATTTAAAATTAAGCTTAGTTGTAAATTAAAGTTACACTTGAGTAAATGTGAACTGATTCAAACATGAATTTTGCCTTTTCTTTATACTTTGAAAAATATATAGTAATAGTTTTAAAAGTATTAATGTAGTATTAATTTCTACTTTAGAAATCCACACAATTTTTACCTTCATGAAAACCCCCCATAAATTGTGTGTAATCAGATGAGTAATTCTATAAAACAGTAGCATAAATCACAATAATTAAGGCACTTTCTTAAACTAAGGTCAGTATTTATGAACAAATAAATCATAGCAATTAAACTGGTGGTTTTTATCATGCTGTGTTTCTTAACAATAAATACAGAAATCCATGCCATGGACATTTAGGCAATGCAGACACTATTAGTTATCTGCATAAATTATGCTACAGTGGCTCTCTTACTGTCATTCACTGTAAATTAACAACCATTGAGACCAGAAAGCCAGCAACTAATGCCAACTTGGCAGAAAGACAAAAGGAAATGATCCTTGATGGTACCTTTGAGCAGCTACCACCACCATCAACCAACTTCTGGATTTGTTCATGTATGAGAAAAATAATCCTGGTTTTGGTTTAAGCAAGTATTGTCCATGTAAGTATTACTTGAAGCCAAGAGCATTATTAACTGATGTATCTTTATATTAATAAAATAGCTTACAATGGTTTTCCAACTCTAACTTAGTTACCATCATCATGAAAAATATGAATGGGAAATTTCTAAAATGTATGAAGAAAAAGTATATCATTTTTCTCTTTTTCTAAAATGTATTTAGTTTTATATCTAGAAAACTATTTTCATAAAGCCTTTTTTCTCTCAGAAGTAATTTGATGTGTTACAATTTCAACTACTGAACATGACATACAATAACTCATAAATGTCCATTTTTAATTGAAAGTTTTCAGTAATTACCCTCAACAAGTGACTCCTTTCAGTTTTTACTACCTCACTGCAACTTTCTTGTAGTTTTGTGTTTTATATAAAAATCTATATATAGGATTCACAAAGTCCTGCCCCCTATACTTCTCATATGAAAAAAATCATATAACCACATAATTAATCACTTAATTTCCTCTTTGCTTCTCCGACACCAAGGGGAACAATTTTTGAATTGGAAACAGCAGATATTGAATACAGAGTCCTAAGCTCTATATGGGAAAAACAATTATAAAAAGCATCCTAACCCATTTAAATCTGTTAAATTTTTTTCATTCCTGATTGATAACGATATAAAACACATGTAAAAGAAATCACAGAGAAGGTGTTGTTAAAAAATGTTTTGTTTAAGTTGGAGAGTGGGGAATGTTCTGATCTTTAAAAATGGTTAGGTTAAAAAATAAGAATGAGGGGCACCTGGGTGGCTCAGCTGGCTAGGCATCTGACTCGACTTCAGCTCAGGTCATGATCTCATGGTTCCTGAGATTTAGC
>PITB01014438.1:19409-46044 GCA_004024585.1 Paradoxurus hermaphroditus | reverse complement strand
AGGGAAACCGTCTTCGCAGACTCCTCTTTTCTTGTCTTCACCGTGCATCCTCGTCATGCCGTCCTCTGTATTTGTAAAGCTAAAGTCACAGATCACCCCGCCTCCCGGGCAGCCCTCGGATACTGTTTCCAGGACGTTTTCTTTTGGAGGGGGGTGCAAAAAGGTGATTTTATTACAGCACAGGGACAGGACCGGTGGGCAGGAAGGCTGCCTTCCAGCACTTTTTCTCTGTTGGCTTAGGAGTCCTACGGTTAAGCTGAACACAGATACTTCCCAGGGATCAGGCGGGTGTGGAACCGAGTAAAGTCAAGAGGTGTGGTCGCTGGGCCGTACACCGAGCAGGAGTAACACTTTTCCGCACGACGCCAGGCCGCACGCCTGGTGCTCGGGTGCACCTCCCATGGCCGCCCTTGCTCTTCTGACGCGTGACGCACTGTGCCGATTCATGATTAAAAACTCCTTATATCCCACGGACAGGTCGTCTCGTGACCTGTCAGGATGCTCTCGCGGTCTGCCTCTTCTAAAGGGTCCTGGGGGCCTCCCTGCTGGTTCTCGCCAAGTGGGACCGTGGGCTCTGTTGCCTTCTTCTCGTTGTTCAAGAGAAGCCTCAGATATTTTTTTAAAAGTGGACTGCCCCAACTTTCACATATTGGCTCAAATTTAAAATTATCTGTATGCCGCACCAGCGCCTCCATGAACTACTTGGTTTGCAGTATCTGTTGAAGATAGTTTTGAGTTCCTTCCTTCCTTCCTTCCTTCCTTCCTCCCTCCCTTTCTCCCTTCCTTCCTATTTTTGAGAGCACGAGCAGGGGAGCGGCAGAGAGAGAGGGAGACAGAGGATCCGAAGCAGGCTCTGTGCTGACAGCAGCGAGGCTGATGGAGGGCTGACTTGAACTCACAGACCATGAGATTGTTATCTGAGCCAGTTGGATGCTCAACAGACTGAGCCACCCAGGCATGCCCCCACTCCCCTTTTTTTAAAGTAAGCTCTGTGCCCACTGTGGGGCTGGAGCTTACAACCCCAAGATCAAGAGTCACATGCTCCACGGACAGAGCCAGCTAGGCACCTGAGTTTTGTTTTGTTTTGTTTTGTTTTAAACTTAACCTTGTGTTCTGAATACTTTTTCCTGTGAGTTAAATAGCCCTTCGAAATAAGAGTTTCTGTCCTGTCCTAGACTGTCCAGTGACGCCCCGCTGTGGGGCTCATCTGTGCAAGCTACCGCCCTTTGAAGATGTAGGTTGCTTCCGAGGCTTTATAAGTAGAGGAAGTTTGGCGTGAATCACTAACTCCTCCGCCTCTGCCCCTCCAGAGTGCTGGGGCGCGTGGGAGGGACGGGGCATTTTTTTTCTAATTTAATTCTAAGACTCATGTTTCATGGAGTCAGAATAGCACTTAGCACAGGCTGGGATTTTGTAAATGTAGGTAATAAATGACGTGCTTTAGCCCACACTCGTGAATTGTACATCAAAGTATAAAATCTGATTAAATTATTTGCGACTTCAAAGGCGATTGGTTCTTCCTTTGAGCAAGATTTACGGTTTCACAAAAGGATCGGCGTCCGTGTCAAAGCTTCATTGAAACGAGCATTTCCAAATGTCGTTTTGCTTTTGAAAACAGCGAGCATGCTTTAAAACCAGTTTCTCCATCTCTGCACCACTGGCTCGGGCTGGACCATTCTCTGGTGTGGGGTCTTCGTGGGCATTCACGCGGGTACTTAGCACCATTCCTGGCCTCCACGCGCTTGAGGCCAGTAGCACCCCCCCCCTCCCCAGTTACTGCCACATTCCCCCTGGGGCACAGTTGCCCCTCCCGTTTCTGTTGAGAACCCTTATGTTGATGTACCTTGCTTTTGACTTTTAGCTCTGAGAGCAAAATTCTGATGCTTCACGTTTAGGTTTGAAGCTTTCCAATATTTATATTTAATTTTGTGTCATTTTTTTCCTTTCAAATTTTAATATTATACAGCAAAGAGCCCATAATTATACCCTGAGAGGTAACAGCCCTTACGAATTGGGTGCTCCTAGGGGCGCCTGGGCGGCTCAGTCGGTTATGCGTCCGACTTCGGTTCAGCTCATGATTTTGTGGCTCATGGGTTCGAGCCCCGCCTCGGGCTCTGTGCTGACAGCTCGGGGCCTGGAGCCTGCTTCAGATTCTGTGTCTCCCTGTCTCTTTTCTGCCTCTCCCCTGTTCGTACTCCATCACTCGCTCCCTCTCTCAGAAAACAAAACAAAACAAAAAAAACTACAGGTGAATTAGGTGTTCCTTCAGATTTTTTTTAACTTTATTTTTAAAATCAATTAATTACTTTTTAGAAAGAGAGAGAGAAAGAGTGTGTGTGTGCGCGCTTGTGAGCACGGGAGAGAGGCAGACAGAGAGGGAGAGAGAATCTTAAGCAGGCTCTATGTTTAGTGTGGAGCCAGACATGGGGTTCGATCCACGACCCTGGGATCATGACCTGAGCCAAAATCCGGAGTCTGAAGCTCACCCCACTGAACCACCCAGGTGCCCCCCAACCCCCTGCTTTTTAAAAAAATTTTTTTGGGAGAGAATTGTGCAGGGGAGGGGCAGAGAGAGGAGGAGAGACAGAACCCCAAGCAGTCTCCACGCTCCGCGAGGAGCCTGACACAGGGTTCGAACGCACGAACCTGGGACCATGACCTGAGCCGAAATTAAGATTCGGACGCTCAACCCACCGAGCCACCAGGCGCCCCTAGATTCTTAAATGTATCAATCCCACTGATCATTACCGTAACGTTCTGTGGTAGAATGGGCCATCCTAAGCCTTCTGCTCCTGTCAGGGGGCATCGCGTCTTGGACGTCTTCCTGCTTGTCCGTGTGGTTCTGGGTGTCAGTAGGATGTTGGCGGCACATGCATATGACAAATGACTGGGGCATGTGAATGGAAGCATTTGGGGAACATTTCTTAGGGGAAGAAACCTAGTTTTAGGAAGTAACGTGAGCGGGACTGTTTTAAACGGATACATTGATTTGTTTGCTTAAGGCACATTTTCGGCATGTACCTCCCTGCTGGTTTTCTGACTCCCAAAACTGTAGGTGGTTTTGGCTAGCCTACTGTTTTACGTGCACGCCTAGGTGCTCACATACGAAGCCAGAGTTCATGTCTTCGAGAACATACCCCTTGAACCTCACTGGAGTCTGAGAATGACAGAATCCACCTCCGCCGCCCCCCCCCACCCAGTTACAATTATCTTTATTGTTTTTAGTATTTTAATGTTTATTTTTAAGAGACAGACAGAGCATGAGCAGGGGAGGGGCAGAGCAAGTGGGAGACGCAGAATCCGAAGCAGGCTCCAGGCTCTGAGCTGTCAGCACAGAGCCTGACACGGGGCTCGAATCCACAGACTGTGAGATCATGACCTGAGTCAAAGTCGGATACTTAACTGACTGAGCCGCCCCGGCGCCCTTGCGGTTATCTTTATTAACAAATATATTTTTGCACCTGTTTTGAAGATTTCCCCCACAACAAAAACCACAGTAAAATTAGTTTTAAAAGGGCAGAATGACCCATAATCGAAATCCCTCCGGTTGACTTTTTTTTTTTAACGTTGGTGACACTACCTGCTTAAAATTAAGATAAAACAAAAGGCCTGTATGAAAGCAGTGTAGAAGGGTGTAGAACGAAAGGGCGAGTTTTGTGTACCCCACGTCCTGCGCCCCAGTCTTTCTCCTCAGTGCCCCGCTGCTGCCAGTCTGCGGGGTGTACTTCTCCGGAAAATCAGTATGTGTGCACTCATTTGAAGACGCGCGTGTGTTTTCAGGAAACATTCGCACGTATTGTGGGCATTTCTGCACACACTGGATTTTTACCTCTCTCTTTCCCACACGCGTGTCTGCGGGGACCCGTCCTCGTCAGATCGTGCTGGTCCGTGTTGTTCTTTTTTCGGGGTGTAAGGCGTCAATCCCAGTCCTTATTCACCCAGCCAGTCTTCAGTTAACAGGCATCGATACCCCGTCTCCTGTTTCTCTGTTGTCACAAAGACTGTCGCGGTGACCCTCCTGGTGTATGTACTGTGTCTGGGACACGTGACACGGGTGTCGCGGGGATGAACTCAGCATTCGGGCCTTAGGGTCCGTGTGATTTATACGATTTAGTCTGGGGTAGTATGAGCATCACCTGCTTGCTGTGCTCTTCCCTCACCTACCCGCCTCACTAGGCGTTATTTTTTGAAACAAGTTAATCACGCCCGTGAAAAAGACTTCGGATGGAGAGAAATGTATTCATATCTGTATCTGTGTTTATCTCTCACATGTTTATTGACCGTTCGTGTTTTCCCCCGAGACGCTCACTTATGTCTCTTCATTGGATCGGTAAGCATTCTTTCAGCATTCCTTGGTTTTAGTAGCTGCATAATATCGAGAGTTATTTAAACGGCTGTTTTTTTGTTTTTTATGAAGAAGATTTTACTTTGGTTGCTATTATTGTTTCTTTATTGCTTGTCATGACCACAGTCATGAGAAGAGAAACGGAGACCTCATTCTCCAGTTAAATGATCTCAAGTAGTTGCTCATTCCGTGAACGTCTCGGACCCCAGGCGGCATCCCAGGGGCCTGGCAGGGACCCTGCTCTCCTGGAGCTCGTGCTCGCAGCAGAGGGGAGCTGGTAGAAAGAGGCACCTCAGCCCCCTTGGATGAGGCCAGCAGGGGAGGGCTTTGAGGGCGGCCGTGGAGGGTTACCAGCCAGGAAGATCGGGGCGAGGGTCGGGGTGGAGGCTTTTCCTGGGGAATTCCTTGAAAGTATCAGGGCTCCAGTTAGGAGCAGATTGGATCTTAGAGGAACAGCACAAAGGTCTGTGGGGCTGGAGATTCCAGATGAGGAAAGGAAAGGACAGGTTGAATTTGTAGCTGGATTTCTTCTGGGGCATAGGATGCCTCTAGGATGGTTTTATGTATTTGTTTTTAAAGATTTTACGTACCTCTGCACCCAAATGTGGGGGCTCGAACTTGCAACCCTGAGATCAAGAGGCGCACGCTCTCCTGCCTGAGCCAGCCAGCCCTGCCTCTGGAAGGTTTTTGGTGGAGCGGTGGTGTGCCTGTCTGCTGCGTGGAGGGGGCCCCAGGCCGGGGCTGCTGTGGCAGGGGGAAGGGGCACCCCTGGGAGCTCTTACTGGGTCTCGGTGGGCACTCGAAGGCAGGGGCAGTGTTGGTCAACCGTTTTTTCATTTCATCCCACAAGGCACCATGTTAGACATTCCGCCCCCCCAGCAATCTCCTGTTGTGAATATTTTCCTTTTTTTTTTTTTTTAAAATTTTTAATGTTTTTGTTTAGTTTTGAGAGACATAGAGACAGAGTGTGAGCAGGGGAGGGGCAGAGTGAGAGGGAGACACGGAATCCGAAGCAGGCTCCAGGCTCCGAGCCGTCAGCACAGAGCCCGACTCAGGGCCCGAACTCACAGACCGCGAGATCATGACCCGAACTGAAGTCGGCCGCCCAACCGACTGAGCACCCGGGCGCCCCCTGTGAATATTTTCCTAAATGGAGATGGAATTCACATGACCTACAGTTCGCCACGTGCACGCGAACGACTCCGCGGCATGGAGTGTGTCCACGGTGTCGTACGACCACCGCCGTCCTCCACTTCCAGAACCCCTCCGGGACTCCAGAACCAGACCCCGTTAAGTGACCAGGCCCTTCCCCACTCCCCGGCCACCGACACCCCTGGCGGCCGTCAGTCTGCATGCTACTCCTGTGGGTCCGCCTACTCTGGGATTGCATTTAAGGCAAATCCTACAACACGTGGCTTTTGTGTCGGCGCCTTTCGCCGAGTTTGTCTGCAGACTCCATGCGGCATGGTCAGAACTTCCTTCCTTTTAACAGCTCAGTCAACATTCCACCGAGGACACCAGCGTTTGTCCGTCCGTCGACGGACACTCAGACCGTTCCCACCTTTGAACCCTGGGAATAGTGCCGCCGTGAACACTGGGGTAGCAAGGCTTGAGGACCGCTTTTCAGTTCTTTCGGGTCGATACCCAGGAGTGGACCCTCATGAAATTTGAAAGTACCGTGTGTCTCCTTATGGACTGCGTGTGTCTGTGTTTTATACGTAAAGAGTAGGATTTTTTTCATCCCCCCTCCCCCCTAGAACCGCTTGTGTTCCCCCCTCCCCCCCCAGAACCACTGTGGTAGGCTGAGAGCGGTGGTGGTGGAGACCCGCGGGGAGCTTGGGGACATACTTTGGAAGTGGCGTGCAGATGCCTGGCCGAAGAGCGGGGCGAGTTAGGGCAGTGTAGACGCGTTTGGCCATGAGCACCTAGGTGAGCGGTTGTAGTGTTAACTGGTATGGGGAGGTCGTGGCAGGTACACAGTGTGGCACAAATTGGGGAGGGGAGACAGGCGGCCATCGTCTTCCCTGAGGAGAGTGCTGTGTGGTGGGACCCAGGGTTGCGAGGTGCCCCCGGTGCTATCCCTTCCCTGATGACAGGAAGCGTTTTCACCCCAGATGTCTGTGAAGGCGTCCCTGCCCTTTGCTGGCTGGGTGGAGGGTGGACCGACCCATCTCCACGGGAGCCAGCGTTCTCCAAACACCTTTATTCTTGGCATATCCAGGCGCTTGTTTAAATTAAGAAATTTAGAACGTATTTCTTAAACCTTCAATACTTAAATTTTATGAGCAGAGGGAACTCTGTGAAATTAAAGGCTTGTTGTTCCTGTTACGTTTTCACTACGGAATTGCAAAATTAACGACTTTACCTGTGTTCTTCCTAAGTGTCCCTGCGGGGCCCACTCCGTGAGACTGCCTGCTGGCTTCCCCTTCCTTTTTTTTTTTTTTAAATAAAATTTTTATTTTTATTTATTTATTTAGAGAGAGCGCGTGTTGCATGCATGAGCAGGGGAGGGCCAGAGACCGAGAATCCCAAGCCGTCTGTGCTGACCGCACAGAGCCCGATGCAAAGCTGGAACTCAACGACCCTCGATCACCACCTGAGCCGGAATGCAGAGTTGGACGCTTAACTGATTGAGCCACCCAGGCGCCCCTCCTTCCTTCCTTTTTTAACACGCGCTGTTCTGGAGCAGGGGAATGCCGACCCGCAGGGTTGAGTTCTGTGCGTGACCGCACCTCCGTGCGCGTTTTTATTTCCGCCTACCCTTTTGGGTTAGACTTTCTTGTCAGAGTCCCTTGCAGTCCACGCAGTCCCGTGGCCAGTATCAGACCCTTCCTGCTACACCTGTTTGCTAGTTCTGTGTGAGGGAACACAGGTCGAGCGGCCCTGGTCTTTAGTCCATGCAGAGAATATATGACACTGATGCTTTCAGCCGCTGCAAGTCTCTCTTGGAAGGAAGCAGGTGGAGTAGGAGTGAACGAATAGTAAAATCCTCATACCGAAGATTTTATTGGTAATACTTAAATCTTTTGAAATGCCTTTATCTTTGATGATCTTTTCATTTTTTTGGGTGTACCAGGTACCGGAATGCTGCTCGTTGTTACGGTAGCACTGGTCACAGTGACCGTGGGAGTGACAGTGACGGTAAATTGTAGCTCTCACTTGAGAGAACGCTGTGTGCCAGGAGCCGGGTCAGGCAAACTAAGTCAATTAGTATTTTAAAAAAACACCTTAATTCTCAAAGTAATGTGGAGTGCTGATGGAGCATTTGCTAAGGACCACTTGACCAGGATTAGCTAAACTCCTCGCCACCTCCCCCCTCATTTGCATATGAGATGAAGGATTCCCACAGACACGCCTGCTTCATCCCTTTGTGAAGGTATCCACCTTAGCACTACTGACCCTTGGAGCCAAAGATTATTTGCTTTGGGGGGGCCGAGTGGCATCCTTGGTCTACACCTATTAGTTGTTAGAAGCACCAGCCCCCCCCCCCCACCCCCCACCACTGTGCGAGTTGCTGTCATTGCCCAGTGTGTCCTGCCTGGATCGCTCCTGGCCATGAGGCGTCTGGGTGTCTCAGTCGGTTAAGTGTCTGACTCTTGATCTCAGCTCAGGTCTTGATCTCAAGGTTGTGAGTTCAAGCCCCACATTGGGCTCCACACTGGGCGGGAAGCCTACTCAATTAAAAAAAAAAAAAACATCACTCCTGGCTGAAAACTACTGGTATAGATGGTTGAAACCAAAGCCCTCAGGTTCATGGGGAAATAGAAAATGATGTTATACTAATAGCAAATAATAATAGAATGCTTCTCTGATGCCAGGCACTGTTTAGATGATTAACTTACTAGATCCTTACAACTTGATGAGGTGGGTCCTTTAATAGTCCTTTTGAATTCTGTTATCATGTCCATCTTTGAGGCTACCAGGGAGGGAGATTGTCACAGACTCGGGGACCGTGCCCACAGACACCCAGCAAGTCGACAGCCAAGCTGGACTTCAGACTCGGGGTCTGGCTCCCGCTGCGTGCCTGCCGCCGCCCTCCCTGTGTCTAGTCTTTCCCCCTCTAACATGTTAAAGGTAGTGTTGGCTCCCCGGACCTGGCGCTGGAGCCGAGGTAGCACTGCACCCTGAATGGCTGAGCGGGTATGGAAGTGTCACCCGCTGGACCCTCACTTCGTGCCCCCATTTGCCGGGTGAGGAAACTGAGGCACGCATGTGCCAACGTGAGCACTGTTTGAAGCCCCTGGGACGGCCTGATTCGTCACGCCTTTGCCGTCAACAGCTTTCTCTTAGGGACCGGATCACTGCAAAGCCCATGTTTCTCGTGCATCAGGGGAGGGCTGGCCCTTGCGTTGTCTCTAGGAGCTCTGTGACGGGACAGTCCCCATAACGGCGGGCCGAGTAGGCAGAGGGGCGGGCCTGTCTGAACACTCCTGTGTCGTTGCTGCGTGGTTTGGTTTCTGTCCTGCCCACATTCAGTGCATGAGGCCCAGGGGAGCAGTATGGAGGTAGTTTTAAGGTATTAAAAAATTTTTTTTTGAATGTTTATTTTTAAAAATTTTGGTTTAATTTTTTTTTTTTTTTTTTTTTTGAGAAAGAGACAGAGAGCAAGTGGGGGAGGGGCAGAGAGAGGGAGACACAAAACCCGAAGCAGGCTCCAGGCTCTGAGCTGTCAGCACAGAGCCTGACTCGGGTCTCGAACTCATGAACTGTGAGACCATGACCTGAGCCGGAGTTGGACGGTTAACCCACTGAGGCGCCCAGGCGCCCCTGAGGTATTTTTAAAAGACTCAGGCTTAGGTATGATTTTCTGTCCTCCTGTAAAAGTTTGGAACACACGAAGGAGGGAGATCGTTGACCAGTGACGCCCTCACTCCATCTGGCGCGGAGTTCGGCTTCTTTCAGCATCACAGAACCTTTGAAATGGGAAGCCGGAGATCGCCCGAGGGGTCGACTTGGCCCCCCGGCAGGTGCGGCGGCCATGCGAGCCGTGTCCCGCGTCTCCCGTGAACGGATGGCACGGCACCTGGACCGTGGTGGGGGCTGCTTTAAGTGCTATTTATTTTGAGATTTACACCCGCGAATGGGCCAAACCAATTCAGTGGCAGCTTAGCCGATTCGTCTTAGAGCTTTGTGTTTAAGGGAATGACTGGGGAGGCCTTCTTCCTTCACGGCTTAACATTGGGCTAAAGCCTGCGCTTGCCACAAAAATGGCCAACCCTTCCCGCTGGGCCGCAGCTGGGGCACTCCGGGGGCCTCGTTGAAATCAAATCCAATTTCTCCCCTCTCCCCCTACGTACAGGTTTTATTTGTTTATTTATTTGTAAGTCTGTCTTTTAACCATGAACATACTTTTTCAGCTTCGCCAGCCTCTGCCAAGACGGGACAAGCGGGGAGTGTATCTGGCAGCCCGAAAACCTTCTCTCCTCAAGCGTCAACGCCCATCACGACGAAAGCGGACAAAACGTCTACCACCGGAAGCATCCTGAACCTTAACCTGGGTCAGTGGGGACTTTCGGAAGCCTCTTTTCTGCGGCGTCTGTGGATAGTTTTGCAAGTCGCGATGTCCTCTTTTGGGTGTGGTTCTTGAGCTCTGAACAAAACCTCTCTCTGTGCAAAATATGAAAAAGGTATGGCGGAAGAAGGTGAAGGGAGGTTAGTGAAAAGGAGCAAGTGAGGGAGTTCCTGGGGGCTGTTGACATGCAAAGTTGTTCTATCTTCAGGGACCTTAGGCCAGTGTTGACGACCTTTCTGGCTTTTGACCTCGGTACCTCAGTTCTTACAGGGGGGTGTGTGTGAGTTTGAGTCACTATTTACTTTTCCTATGTGCAGTATATTCGGATATATCGTTTCCTTAATTTTCCTCTTCTAGTTTTTAAAATAATACTGGTCCTTATCTCTGACTTAGTAGGGTCCCCTCCCCTCCCCACGGGGGTTCAGTTAGTTGTTTAAAGCGCACTGCCTTCGGTCCATCTTTAGCAAAAATGGGCTAAATGCTAAATACTCAACCATGAAGTTGTTTTGTTGATTCATTCCATCATGATCCTTGATTTTTATTGAGCGTCTATTACACGCTGTGTGCTGGTTCAGACACAGGGCAGAGAGTGGCGAGCAAGCGCCCTGCTCTTGTACCGAGCTTGGTTCTAAAGAGTGAGAAACACTAAGGTAAATAAACAAGACGGTTCACGCCGGGAGAGAAGGTAAAGTGTGTTGATGGTGAGGAGAGATGCAGAGCATGGTTGGGGAAGGCCTCTGAGAGGCGGTATGCGATTATTTATTTATTTACAAATGTTTCTTTATTTTTGAGACAGAGATGTGAGCAGGGGGGAGGCCGAAAGAGAGGGAGACAGGATCGCAAGCAGGCTCTGCGCCATCAGTGCAGAACTCACGAGTCATGAGAGCTGGAGCCAAGAGTCCTGTTCAGATACTTCGGAGACCCTGAGCTCCCCAGGAGAGGTGGTATTTAATCCTAGCTTTGCAGGATAAGAAAATCCAGCCGCGCCCTTATTGGGAGGAGGAACCAGAAGTTAGGGCCTTGGGGCAAGGGAGGAACTCAGTGTGAGGTAGGAATGCTGGGGACACCGAGGTCCCAGGTGCAGGTCTCCCGTCCCAGTGGGTGGAGACGATGGTGTGGAGACGAGGCCCCGCAGCCCTGGGACCTGGTGGACCTGGGGACCCCAGTGTGGAGCCACGTGAGCAGAAGGAGGGCTGTGACCTGAGCGCCGTAGAAGGACCACTCCGGCTGCTGTGGGGAGAGTAGCCTCTGGCGGCTGCTCTTCCCCAGGGACGGTTCCCTCAGTCCCCTCCAGGGGACACTGGGCAGTGTCTGGGGGGCTTTTTTGGTTGTCACAGTTGGGGATGGGGCTCGAGCATACAGGGTTTTAGGAAGGGAGCGGTGGCCAACCTGTGCAGAGCGATGCTCGCCCATGAACCCCCAGCCCCTGGCGGCCAGTACCTTCCGGGTTCAACTCGTCCTACAGGGCCGTTTCGGACGGAGACACTAAGGTCTGGAGAGGAGGCTCCAGGGGCTGGGGACCGCCGAGTCAGCAGGTGGCGGGGCTGGAGCAGGGCCGCGTCCGCAGCGAGGCCAGGGCCAGGCCCGCCCCGGCTCACCGGTTAGCGCAGCGCGCGGGTGGCACAGCCGTCAGGGTCGTGGCTTTCGGGGCTCAGGATGGCCGGTGGGAACTCTTCACTTGAATGAAAGGGGACCCATTTGCTACCTGGGAATGTTCATGGATCTCAGCATTGTGGTTTCCTTTCTCACGCCCTCCTGCCACCTCCACAGCCCGAAAGGGACACTGTGCTGGGGCGTTCTCACGGTGTCCTCTCCGCCAGTCGTGTGTGGTGAGAATAGCTCCTTCCCTCAGCCGGGCCGCTTCCTCATGACGCCATGGGTCTTTCTGCTTGGCTGAGCCACGGCCCATCGTGGGTTTCGGGCGCGGCGGAGCCTGAGGGGGTCTCCCGGACAGAAGGCCCCCCGCCCCACCTCCTTCCGTGCTGGGACACACACTTGTGTTGTCAGCGGGAACGGAGGTGCTGGGGGTGTGGACGTTTTATGGGCTGGGGGCTCTGTGACCTATCGGGAAGACGATCAGAGACGGACGGACCGGTGAGGGGTGTCACGGACGGATCGAGAAATCACGGTGGAGGGGAGTTCTAACTATCCTCCAGAGCTTGGCCGGGGCTGGGGCAGGGGCTGCATATGGGGCTTCTTTGCGTCCGGCTTCCGTGGAGCCACTCTGAGCAGACGGAACGGAGACAGTGCTGGGGACGATGGGGACATTGTGGCGTCTAATCGGATGGCATTTCATTAAAAATTAGAGGGATGGAAAACAAACGAGTGGTGTGGGGGTTGGGGGAGCTTGATTCCAAATCAAGGGACTCTCTGTGAGGACGTCGCTCTGCATTCTGATGCTGGTTATACCTGTCTTCGTAGGTGTTCAAACACCCAGCCCTGTTCTCCCCCCGCCCCTCCCCGAGGCGTACTCTCCGACATCTTAAAACTATTTAAAAACTGCAACAACCTTCAAGGTAGATCATAAGAGCCCCATTTCAAAGACGTGGAAACTGGGGCCCAGAGAAGCAAAGCCCCCTACCCAGCCACACTCGTGCTCACGTTCGGCCCGCGGGCTCAGGCCCGTCTGCCTCGTAGTTTGTGCTCTCAGCCAAAATACGTGAGCTGGCGTGCTCCAGGACGGGCCGTGTTTTGATGTCGGAGGGCCCTTGACCCTGGGCTTCTGGCACCATTGGATAAATTGGCCTCGCTGTAGGGATGAGGGGGTGAGCTGGAGGTTTCGCGTGGGCAGTGCCGTGAAGGACCCACGAGTTGAACCTGTGTTGTCAGACTCTGAATTTTCAAGGAAAACGGAAATCCAGATTTGTGTACCATCTCTGCTCGTTTTTGAAAGTTGACAGTCAGTTGCGTTAACGATAAAAACTATCTGGTCAGAACACGTACGTCCAACCCAAAGTACAAAAACCAGCCGTGGGTCACCAGTTGGATGCCTAACGCTTCTCCGAAGTTAAGTTTGGTGCAAGATGGAGGGGAAGTCCGCCTCAGAGACTTCTCACCCTGCGTGCGCACAGGCCCCTCGTCTGCTGTCTCGGGCCTGCTCTCTGCTCTAAGACAAGGAGCCGACGCCTGGCGGATTATTCCGGCCCCTTTCCGTGACCGCGTGAGAAAGAAGTCCTAAATAAGCATGAGAGGAGGAAGGAAGGGCTGATTCTTTCCTTCTTCTAGACAGCCGTTTGCCTCTCTGGGAATCCCGCCTCCTCCTGTCACACAGGGCGTTTGCTCTGCGCTGAACAGACACAGCAGTTCAGTGGTCCTGTGTGTGACACAGATGTGCCTGGCTGCTCCGTCGCAGATGCTGACAGAGCAGCGGGACCTCGTCAGACCGGGAGCGATTCTTGTGTTCGTTCCTCGGCCGTCGCCGACGGGAGGCCTCCTTTCTTTCTCCGTATCAAGTGGTGCCTTGAAGTCAGGCATCCTTCGAGAGCAAGGACGTAGGGCTGAGGTTTCCCACGTGTTGCCCTTTTATTTTAAACACTGGATGAGATGAGGAAGGTCTCTGCTTGGATCTTCATGGACGAGACAACTTTTCCCAGGGTCTCTGGTCTGGACGACATTGTTCCCTTGAAGGAGCCGCCATTTTGTGGCTCCTGGAAGTCCTGCTTTTGAACAGAGGAAATCCATTTCCTTTTACTTAAAAAAAGATGCGTTTATATTTTTCTTGTACAAAGTTAATTTTGTTGCTCTGAATGCACATGACGAGAGAAATTGCAAAGGACGGGAGGATGTTCAATGAAAAGCCAGCCTGTCTGTAACATCACCCGTCTCTCTGCCCCTTCTGACAAGCGACCACGGTTAACTCTCTCTAGTCTTTTTAGAGACTTCTTCTACGTCCTATACCAGGGGTTTTCAACCCGGGTGATTTTTGTCCCCCAATGGGACATTTGGCAACGTCTGGAGACATTTTATTTTTAAGTTTATTTATTTTGAGAGAGAGAGAGAGAGAGTTTGTGTGTGTGTGAGCTGGGCAGGGTAGACAGAGAGGGAGAGAGAGTCCCAAGCAGGCTCCACACTGTCAGCACAGAGCTGGATGCAGAGCTCGAACTTGGAAACCACGATAACGTGACTTGTGAGCTGAAATCAAGATTCGGACGCTTAACCGACTGAACCACCCAGGCTCCCTGGAGACATATTTTTTAAAGATTTTATCTTTAAGTCCTCTCAGTGCCCAGCATGGGGCTCGAACCCACAACCCTGGGATCAAGAGTCCCATGCTCCATGAGCTGAGCCAGCCAGGTGTCCCAGAGACATTTTTCTTGTCCCGCCTGGGACGTGGGTGCTACTGGCGTCTGGAGGCCAGGGTTGTGCTAAAGACCCACAACGTGCAGGACAGTCCCCGGCCCTCCACCTCCACGCCCCCCGTGACAGAGACTTATCCAGCCCCACGTATCAGTAGTGCCAACGTCGAGAACCCCCACGAACACACATCTGTATTCACATCTGTGGTCCGTTTCTGTCCTTTCTCCTCTACGCCAGTGCCAGTATGTTTTACCGATTGTCACCTTCTTTGTCCTGACACGGGCTGCTTTCTCCATGCCAGCACATAAAGATCTGTAGTTTTATTTTAGCACTTGTATCTCATTCCATTTCAAGGTGAACTGTTAATTTATGTACCCAGACCCCTTATTTATCGACTCTCGGTCGTTTTGCTGTTGGACTCAGCTGTAATGAAGACCCCTCTGCCCACGGGGGTGCGGTATCCACGGGACGAATTCCTGGAAGCAGAATCTCGGGTCGCAGGCCATGTGCCGTTGACATTTTGAGAGATCTTGCCAAATTGCCCTCTGAAGAGACGGTTCTGATTTATGCTTCCTCCAGAAATGCAAGATCGTGTCTCTTTCTCTAGCGTTGGTGTTTTTTTCTCCCTGGTTTCCATTTATAGCCTCAGCTGTCTTCATATCAGCTGGAAAGTTCAAAATGTTGGCAGCAAAGGTGGATTCTGAAGATATTCCCGATACAGAAGGGCAGGGGCGGACGGAACCCTGATAAGCCGCGGTCGGCTAAACGAGAAAGAGAGGCTCTTCTTTTGTCCCTGTGGAGGAGGAGAAGGTCAAAGTGTGGTGGAAAATTTGAGAACGGTAATTTGCTTTGGCTCAACTCCTGAAGGTCTGGTCCCAGGGACCTGGTCCCAGGACCCGCCCCCCACCCCGGCTCTCGGGGGTTTCTTGTTCGGATCCACGTTCCCGCAGCCGATTGACTGGAGAAACCGAACTGTAAGACTGTGCTTTTACCGTCTCTTCGGTCCTCGTAATTATGAGTATTTCCGAGTTCAGTCTCTCAAGGCTTAAGAGATTTCGTTTTTTGTAGATACAGCCACACACACCCACGATTATTCTCATGAGTTTATAGGTCTCTTTTTATGAACCCTCAGGTTTAGACAAGTGATACTGTCAGCACAAAGGTTAAGGCAAATCAGGAGGAGGTTTTTTACTCACGCAGAAGGTTGGTGTGGGGTGCCCAGTGGCTCAGTCGGTTAAGCGTCGACTCTTGAGTTTGGCTCAAGTCACGCTCTCGGGTTTCGTGGGATCAAGCCCTGTGTCCGGCTCCCTCTTCACAGCGTAGAGCCCACTTGGGATTCTTTCTCTCTCTGCCCCTCTCACACGCTCTTGCTCTCCCTGTCTCTTTCAAAATAAATAAATATTTAAAAAAAAAAAAAGGGAAGACTGGGCTAATGCAACGGTTCTCAGCCTAAGCTGCCGGTTAGAATCATGTGGCGTACTTTTTTTTTAATTACAAAAAATTTTTTGTTTAATGTTTACTTATTTTTGAGAGACAGAGCATGAGTAGGGGAGGGGCAGAGAGAGAGGGATAGAATCTGAAGCTTTGAGGCTTTGAGCGGTCAGCACGGAGCCCATCGTGGGGCTTGAATCCATGAACCATGAGATCAGGACCTCAGCCATCCAGGTGTGCCCCCCCTTTTAAAAAAAAATCTTAATTTTTTTTTAAGTAGGCTCTGTGCCCAGTGTGGGGCTGGCACTCACGGTCCTGAGATCCAGAGCCTCTGCTCTACCAAATAAGCCAGCCAGGAACCCCATCTGAGGAATTTATTTTTAAAGATTCTTTTTTTTAAATTATTATTATTATTTTAATGTTTGTTTATTTTCGAGAGACAGAGAGTGAGCAGGGAAAGGGCAGAGAGAGAGACAGACACAATCTGAAGCAGGCTCCAGGCTCTGAGCCGTCAGCACAGAGCCCAATGTGGGGCTCGAACTCACAGACCGTGAGATCGTGACCTGAGCCGAAGTCGGCCACCCAATCGACTGAGCCACTCAGGCGCCCCTGGGGTATTTTTTAAATATGTTTGTTTATTTTTGAACGGAAGAGATCACAAGCAGGGGAGGCGCAGAGAGAAACGGGGACAGAGGATCAGAAGGAGCCCTGTGCTGGCAGCAGCCAGCCCACTGCAGGGCTCAGACCCACAATCCGCGAGATCATGACCTGAGCCGAAGTCAGACGCTCCATGGAGTAAGCCATCCGGGTGCCCCTGTCTGGGTTATTTTTAAAGGGCCAGTGCCCAGGCCAGTTAATTCACATTTTCAGGGAGGGGGGGACCGAGATGTTAGGATTTTTCTTTTTTTAAAGCTCTGTAGGTGATTTCAGTTTGCAGCCGAGGTTAGCCGTCCGTGCACTACAAATGAGGATGGCAGACAGGGAGACCTTCCGGCCCGGCTGGAGTCTGGCTCTGTGGCCCAGGCACCCGTCCGAGGACAAGTGAACAGAGCAGTCCTGGATATTCGACCACACGGCCCGCGTTCCTCACCCTGATCCCAGGCAGAGGCCTTTGACGGAGGAGCCAAGGCCAAGGGTCTGGCCACCCTCCCCGCTTCTGCCACGGGCTCCTTACGTGACCAACTGGACCAGATTCCAAGGGTCCCTAGGCTTGCATTGCTTGAATTCCTTCCTCCCCATCTCCTCCAGTGCCCCCCCCAAAAAAAAAAACAGAAGAAGCGAATGACTGAAGGTGGCTGTACGCGCCCAGAAAGCGAGGAGAGCTCCCAGGCAGGGAACGCCACCTGCCATCTGCCTGTCGCCCCCCCCCCCCCCCCCCCCCCCGCCTTTTCTGACTTGAACTCCAGGCTAGGCGGACCGGGATCGAGTGGCAAAGTCTCCGTGGTAAATGAGGAAGCGGGACCCCCAGTTGTGTGTTCATGTGCTGGGGGGGTTGGGCGCTTGGCGTCTGTCGGGTTCCTGGTCCTCTCTGATGTGGGCCCGGAGTTAAAAGCACACGCTGGCCAGGCTCCGCGCGACCTGATGGACTCTATCGCTGTGACCTTTGGCTTTCGAGCGCCCTCAGGACGCGAGTTCACAGCCAGCCATCTGGCCGGGGCTGTGCATTTTCAATACTGAAAGCCGGCCGGGCGACCGTTTGGTAGGCCGGGTGCCTCTGCTGAATGCGTTCACGGGCTAGTATCGGCCCACCGTTGAGCAGGCGGTGTTGCCGGGACGGGGTTTCGAAGTTGCTCTCCCCGCCGTGTTCTCAGACGTGTGTCCGCGAGGAGCGTCGCCCGCTCCTCCTCGCAGCGCGTGTCTGATCAGCCCTCGACCCTGTCTTCCAGACCGGAGCAAGGCCGAGATGGACCTGAAGGAGCTGAGCGAGTCGGTCCAGCAGCAGACGGCGCCCGTCCCCCTGCTCTCGCCCAAGCGGCAGATCCGGAGCCGGTTCCAGCTCAACCTCGACAAGACCATAGAGAGCTGCAAAGCACAGTTAGGTACGTCCTTCCCTGTGCTCTCGCACCGTCGCCGTCGGCACCGTGGCCGCCGTCCGCAGCACCGAGCGCGCGGCTCAGTGCAGCCTCCCCGACGGCAGAGTCTCTGAGGCTCGTCGGCGGTTCTCCAGGGTTCTTTGGAATCCACCCGGTTGACTCTCTGGCTGTGGCAGCCTGCAGCCTCGAGGTGCAGGTGGTAGGCAAGTTTGAAAGCAGAAAGATCTTCCTGCGTTTGTCCCCCTCCTCGCCCCCTCTCCGCACCTGTCAGTGGCTCACCGTCAGGATCCGGTTTGCCCCCTAAACGTCCGACACAAACCCTCTGCTGCAGACTGCCCCCCTCCCCCTGACCTGGCACACGCCTCCCGCTTCTGTTCCTGTTGTTTCCCTTCCTCTTCCCCGTGCTGCCTGCCTTCATACCGCCTACCTGGATTCTTTTCCTAAGGCTGAGCTCAGGCACCCCCTCCTCCAGGAAGTCTCCTCTGATTGCCCTTCCTTCCCCGTCTGCCGCCTCCTGTGGCCCTCTATTGCTGGGGAGCATCGGCGGTCACTTTGTGTGTGTGTGTGTGTGTGTGTGTGGGGGGTCCATCTAGACTGGAAGCCGGACTGGAAGCTCCTTGAGGACAGGGAGGTTGCCTCAGAAGCATTTATGTTCTCCCAGTTACTCGGTCTTAATGTACGTAGTAGACACTCTGGAATATTTGTTGACTAAGGAAACAAAACCAGGAGGGTATTTGCAAAGAAGTAGGCGATGGCTGGTCTCAGGAGAGAGAGCCACACCAGGGTGAGGTTTATAGTGTCCGTGGGGCTCTGGACCTTGGGATCCGTAAGCTGTAGTTAGGAGTCCTCCAGAGGGCCAGAGGAGGGCATTCTTGTTGGATTTTCTGCTTGGTTAGGACACTGAGTGGCATGCTTGTAGTTTTGCAGGCCATTTAAATATCCGCTTTGAGTCCTTCCATGCAGCTGGTCTAACTCCTCGACTTATTAACGTCAACAAGAATTTTAATATTTATTTAATATTTTAATATTTCTCTTTACCGACTGTTTCCTGCATACCTCACGCTGTACTACACACAGTGTATACATTCATACCGTTATCGATCCCATTTTGCAGATGAAGAAACAGGCTCAGAGAGGTAGGTCACTAGTTCGGGGTCACACAGCGAATAAAATGTACAAGAGCAGGATTTGAATTCCTGTCTTCTGGGCTCCGGTATGCAAGCTCTCTGTGTCACACTTATCGTCCCAACTGACCGTTTCCTACACTAGCAGAAGCCTTGGGACCAGGAGTTACACCAGATCCGAGTTTTTGTCTTTTGGCTTCTCCTGTTTTTGATTGAGCCCGGGTGGAGGCAGGTATAATTCTGTGATGATTCTGCTTGTATCTGGTCCCCTGGGCTGCTCATGGCTTTTATCTGTTTGCAAGTTTCCTTTCAGTGCGTCTGGTCTGAGCAGGGACCTCACTCCTGGTGACCGTTGCTCCAGAATGGAGAGAGTACAAATTCGAGTTTTCCTCTTTTCAAAATTTTAGGACGCAGTGTTCCTTCCCTGTGGCCGGACGGCACTCCTTACTGGGAGCGGGACACCTCAGTGGGTTACATGGAATATGCTTTTGCCCATTTTCGTCTGTGTCTGTGAAACACCCGCTCTTTTGTCATTTTGCCTTTCGATGGAGACGTGGAAACGTGTGACTTTGCTCTTGACTCTGCTGTCCGTGGAAGACGAGGGCGGACAAGGCGGCGGGTGTGTGACTCTCAACCAGCTCAGGGCGCTGGAGGGAGGGTGGGGCACCCGGGTCACCTGGAGATGTGCGTCCTTGCCGGAAGAGGCCAGGGGCCTCGTGGCTCCTGCCAACCGCTGCCTTGCAGGCCTGTGACCCAGAGTGGCCGGGTCTCCTGTTCTTTCCACACCCGCCTGCTGACCTGACTTCTGTGTGCCATCTCCTGATTTGTGAATCGGGCAATACCTTCTAAGTGAAAAACAAACACACGACAAAATAGCCACCGGGCCACACTGTGGCTCCTCAATAAAACGTGTGTGCCGCCTGATGTGGCTTGTGGCTGGGAGTTGGCAACCTCTGCCTTAGGGCTTTGGCTTATTTCATTGGGCTCTGGACTCAAAGGGAAGAGGGCTGGAATGCTTTGGGAATTGGGGGGAAGAGCGCTGGGGGTCCGTCAGGAGCGCCCAGCGTCCTGGCCTTGCCTCTGTCTTGGTTTCCTTTATGCCTTAGGGTGAGCGATTTCTCTGGGCCTCTGTTTTCTGGATCCATTTTAACAGCTCATCTCCTTCGTTCCCCATCCTTCCCGTTCTCTGCATCCCAGTCAGTTATCGGTGTTGCAAAGACGTAGCTCCGGATAAATCTAAAATTTATGTTGTCTGGTCCCTCGTCATCTTTGAATGTCAGTCACCGAGACCCTCTGCAAACCCAAGTAGCGTTTGTTAGCCGCCGCTGACTGCTTACCCCGCCGGGCCAGCGGGATGCAATTTCAAATGTTTTATTTCATTCCAGCATTTGGCGTGGAAAATGTTTGCATTTTGGGTCCGCTCTTTATCTTGTGACGACGCCCCATGCTGGGTTTTCTCTCTGAATTTAGGCATCAATGAAATCTCGGAAGATGTTTACACGGCCGTAGAGCACAGCGACTCTGAAGACTCCGAGAAGTCCGATAGTAGCGATAGTGAGTACGTCAGTGACGATGAGCAGAAGCCCAAGAATGAGCCAGAGGAGCCCGAAGACAAGGAGGGCAGCCGGATGGACAAGGAGCCATCAGCTGTCAAAAAAAAGCCCAAACTGGCAAACCCGGTGGAGACGAAGGAGGAGGCGAAAAGCACGTCACCAGCCACCGAGAAAGCAGAGCCGGGCTCGGCCAAGGAGAAGGCAAGCCCCCAGCCTGAGAAGGACTTTCCGGAAAAAGCGAAAGCCTCCCCCCACCCTGCAAAGGAGAAACTGAAGGGAAAGGATGAGACGGATTCCCCAACGGTCCATTTGGGCCTGGACTCCGATTCAGAAAGCGAACTGGTCATAGATTTAGGAGAAGACCATACTGGGCGGGAGGGTCGAAAAAATAAGAAGGAACCCAAAGAAACCTCTCCCAAGCAGGATGGTAAGTGAACCCCCACCGGTTTCCGTGTCTTGATTTGGTGTAGAGTTTTGTATTTCTAGATGCTTCGTGATTCTCCCGCATCACAAAGGGAGGCACCAGAGCCGACCTTCCATGGGCTCAAGGTCACCTAGCTAAGTTACTAATCAGGCCCAGGACTGACTCCTGCCTGCCCCTCCCCGCCCCCGGGCCGGCCTGCCTTTCACCTGCCTAGTACCCAATGTGGTCGATTTGGGGCTCAGAAAAATAAAAAACGGTAGGTGTGTCTAGTAGGTCGCTTTTCAGCTTGAGCACCTACTTTTCCAATATGCTCACTCATTGCCCTGAGATGTTTGTTGACATTTGACAAAGTCAAAACTGTGTTTCTTTTTTATTTTTTTTATTTAAAAAATTTTTGTTAATGTTTATTTTTGAGAGAGAGAGAGGGGGGGTGGGGGAGGGGTAGAGAGAGAGGGAGACACAGAATCCGAAGCAGGCTCCAGGCTCTGAGCCATCAGCACAGAGCCCGACGCGGGGCTTGAACTCATGAACCATGAGATCATGACCTGAGCCGAAGTTGAACCGAGTGAGCCCCCCGGGTGCCCTGTTAGTGTTTAATTCAAAGATCTTCATGAGTTCAGCTCCTTTCTCCGCTTCCTGCCGCCTGGGCGGCTCACGGTGCGTTTTCTTACTGGAATCGGAGACCATCTGGGGAGATGGTACCGGCGTGCCGAGTGCTCCTCGGGGCAGTAGACAGGGAGAGGGCGTTGGATGGTGGGCACCTGCATCGAGGTGCCACCGCGTATGTGTTTATCCGGCCTGAGTCCAGGGTCTCCGAGCACTGGCACTGTTGAGACACTTTGTGCCGCGTAATCCTTCGTTCTGTGAGCTAGAGGGCACGCATGCCGGGCCTCTACCCGCTGGGTGCCAGTGGCCTCGGCCCGCTTGTGGCCGTCAGAGAGGTCTTGATACTGCCGTTTGCCCCCTGGGAGGCGAAAGTCTCCGGCCGGGAACCGTCACCGGATCTGAGCGGTGCTCCCGTTGCCGCGGTGACAGGCCGAACCAGGACGTGCCCAGGCGTGCCCGGAGGTGTTAGCCAGCCCTCCGGAAGGAGCGTGCGGATGATGGGAAGGGTGTCCTTCCCAGGGGCAAAGCAGTCAGTGCGTTTTTTTCAGTCGGTTTGCCCGGTGGGTGTGAGGGGGTGCCAGCATGCCCGGGAAAGATACAGAAGAATTCATTCAGGGCCCAGAAAAAACACTGCCTAAGGACCAAGTGGAAGTTGTAGCCATAAAACCTCAGGTACTTTGTGAATACCCGAAGGGAAAGTCAGGTTTAGCTTTTGACCGTGCCTGACTCTTACTGGAGCTCACTTGCCAGCCAGACTCCTGAGTGAGGCGTGATTCTACCCGCCGTGAGGAGTCGGGGCGGGGACGGGCCTTGAGGATCTTTCTCCCGTGCCGCGGAGCCCCACTTGTGAGGAGAGAGGATTTCTGCGGTTCGTCGAAAGAGGACGAAACGAGCGTGTGGCTCAGTGGAGGGAGGGAGAGAAGCGGTTGAGGGGGGCAGGGAGGATAGGCCAGCACGCCATTCCTGAGTCCCCCCAGACTGATGGACGGCCCCTGACAGATCTGATTGTGTTGTGGATTGGGGCGCGAGGCAGATAACACAGCATTCATCCCATGCGGTTTATGGGGATATTTGAGTTCAGAGATGGCCGTGCTCCTGTGAGTGATAGTTACACTGTTCCTTATTTTCTGGGGACATATCTTTTGATAGTTTTACTCTCTTCCTTTTCCAGAAAGACTCTGTAACGGATTGACAAGAATATTTAGCTGTGAAACAAAACAAAACAAACCAAGTCTGTAAAAGAGGAAGGTAGAGTAGTAAGAGATCTGGGAAAGTTTACGCACGTAAATACGTCTGGTTTTGGCCTCCAGAGTTAACAAAGTTGAGCTTTCCTTCTGGCTGTGAGCTTCCTAGCAGTCAAAGCAACAAGGGAAATATAGCCCCTTAAACGATCTCGTATTTTCCCCAAAACAAAAAAAAAATCCAAGTCAGCTAAATGACATACAGCTCTTCCTTGCACTGATGTCTGAGGGAACTGTCTCCAAGAGACCCCGAGTGTGCGGTGGATGTAATGAAGCTGAAGATGATTCTGAAACTTAATTCAGTCCGTGCGTTGTCCCGGGGGTTGGGACAAAGACCCACCAGCCTTTAAATCTAGAGCCCCTTGATGGTAGTTTGGGTCTTGAGGAATCGATTTTGTACCAGACTCTGCAGTCGGGCAGTTTTTCAATGGTGTGTTTTCACTTAGGAGTTTATTAGCTGCAGGGCACTTTGGAGCGAGCTGTGGTGACCTCCACCCTCCCTCACGGGGCTCGCGCGTGGTCTATGGAGCCGGGCATAGAATATGGAGCCGTAGGCCGCCAAACAGCTTTGTGGCTGGTGAAGACAGCTTACTTCGAGACCTCAGTGTGCTTCCCTTAAAACACCAGTAATTTCCATCCATCTCTTCAAAAGCATGCTTAATTTAGGGACTAGACAATGACCAAAGTCTAGAAGAAGTAGGTCAGTAAGTAGGGACAGCTTCGGGAGTACTGGCCCTTAAGAGACTCGCCCTTTTTTGGGCTACAGGTCATTTGATTAAATGCTTCAAATTTCTAGGAGAAAGGGAATTTCTTACGGCCTCTTCCCCCTGCCCCCTTCCCATAAACCATTAGAATCTGCTAGAAATCAAAATAGTTTCGTGTCTAAGTTCTTCGCGCCTAGCATCGTTCCAGATCGCACGCTCCAGTGTTTCATCTGGAACAGAGGGCCCGCCGTGATCGCTGCAGAGCAGCAAGCCACCTGCGAGGCCAGCTGTTTGCCTCTGAAAATTGGGAGAAAGAAAAGGACCTTTCTGTGGTGGCTCTGTGTCTGAGGACAGAGGGACCAGGCTAGCTCACCCACAGTAACAGGATGCCTGGTCCCCTGGAAGGAAAGGGAGGCATCACGTGTGCTTCTGTGGGATAGAAGCCCCACCACGGGACTGCGCTGGCGCAGAGCTCGGAGGAACATTGGGGTCCAGGCCCCCTCTCCACCTGGAGGGGGCAGGGACCGGTCCGGGATCCGGCACACCCTGTCATCCCAGGGAAGGCTCGGGGCTGCTCGCTGCAGGAAGAGCTCCCTCCCCCTCCTGCTCTTCCTGGGCTCTTGCCCGTGAACTTGGCTGGGCTCTCCCCTTCAGAGGAGCAGGAGGGCGCAGGGCCCGCCCGATGTGAGCGATGACCCCCACCTCCCGGTCAGGCACGTCGGCTTGTGGTTTTTCTCTCTCTCACTCTCCTTGACTTCCTAAGACCCAGTGTCCTGAAAATCCTCCCTAGAAGAATCAAGGTCATGTCTTTGTCGGGTTATAGAAATCTAAAAGGACTGACCTCTTCACGGAGAGGTGGTTATGTCAAGGCACATTGTGTAAGGTCAGGGTGCTGACTCTGGCCGCGTTCTGTGTATGGTCCTCGGGCATCCTCTCTGGGGGAGGCGGCCCACCTCCCGGGGCGCTGGCACCTCTGCCGTGAGCACCCCTTTTGCAGATGAGCACTGCGTGGCCCCCCCCTTCTTCGCCGCTCAGTGCTTCTGGCTTTAACCCGCCTTCCTGCCACTCCTCACTGCCTGCCCTCTGACCAAAATGCTGCCTGTTCCCAAACACGCCTTGGCTGACGCTGTCACCTTCCAAATTCTCACTTCCGCCTGGCGAAATCCTCCCGCCTCCCCGCAGGCCTCCCCTCCCCCGCCCCGGCTCCTAGTCAGGCTCCACGAGGCGGCTCATTCACATTCATTGTTTTTGCCCTTCCCAAGTCCTGCTCCTGTAATCGTTGCCTTTTTATTTTCACGTGAAGCAACTTACTCTTAATGGAAAAACTCATTGTAGATGTAGATTTGAGCACCACACACGCAAGGCGTATGCTTATCCTGACGAGCGCTGAGCACAGTGTAGAATTGTTGAATCACCAAATTGTACACCTGCCGCAAACCTAACGCTCTATGTTAACGATACTGGCGTCCAAATTAAAAAACTTAATAAAACAACAGCAACAACCAACAAGGCAAGTCTTCTAACTTCAAGATAAATACCATTGTTTTGGGAAGCTTCTGGCTTCGGGGTGGAATTCCCTTTAGTGTTAGGTGTCAGGGCCGCCAGCACCACCCTGGGACTTCCATCCTGGAGGGAGTCGGGGGTTAGGGGATACTTTCCTTTCTGGGCCACGTCTTGTCGTTCAGTGCTTTGACCCTTGGAAGCCATCTGCCTCTTGCAGTGATTCTGTTTATCCACCTGTTGGGCAGCGTGAGGGCAGGGGGCTGTGTGTGGTTCCTCCTGTTCTCCCCAGAGGCCCAGGTAGGGGTCTCAGACCTGGGCACGTGCTCACGAGAGGGGGCCAACACTCTGACAGATGCGCAGACGTGGCCTACGTGGGCGAGGAGGGGTGTGCGCCTCCGTCGGGGTGTCCTCGCCCACACCGAATCTGTCGAGCATCCCTGGCCGGCCTCGGTTTGTCTTACCCAGAGCCTGCTGGCCTGGAGACCCCGCCCGTGAACCGGCGTCCAATCCGCTCTCCGTTTTGTTTTCTCGTCTTTCCCACGCATCGGCTTTAGTTGCAGGTAAAGCGCCACCGTCCACTACGGCGGGCAGCCAGTCCCCAGCCGAGACTCCGCTCCTCACCCGCTCCTCCTCCCAAACTCCCACGGCCGGCGTCACGGCCGCCACCAGCACCGCGGCCACCGTCACGGCCCCGGCCGCCGCCGCCACGGGAAGCCCGGTGAAAAAGCAGAGGCCGCTTTTACCGAAGGAGACTGCCCCGGCCGTGCAGCGGGTCGTGTGGAACTCGTCAAGTAAGTTTCAAACGTCTTCCCAAAAGTGGCACTTGCAGAAGACACCGCGCCCGCCGCAGAGCCCGCAGCAGCGCCCGCCGCAGCCACAGTGCTCCCAGGGGACGCGATATCAGACCAGACAGGCTGTGAAAGGTACCGCGCACGCCCCTTCTGTCCTCCGCGGCGCCACGTCGACAGGAGAGAGAGAATGGTTTTGTTTTTTTTTTTTTTTTCCGTTCCTTTTTGTTTCACGGCCGTTGTATCTTTAAGGCCTTCCGCGTTCCATGTGGCATTATTTTTAAAAGTTGTCCCGCAGCTCGGTTTTTTGCTTTTATTTATTTTTTTTTCCGTTTTCTAAACAATACATGCATATATGCTTCTTAGAAAGGGGTAAGCTATTTACCCCCAAATCTGTTGTCTTGATTGAACTTCCATTTCATTCTCCACCCTTTCTCAGCGGCCACCGTTCACTGTAAAACCTTTTTAAATGCATGTATGCATATGTATTTACATAAGTACAAGTCCTGTAAGAAATAGTACTTTTTCTTCTTTTTTCTTTTTCTAAAACATAAAAATGGTACCATGCCTTTTTTTCCCCCCTTTTCTTTTTTTTTTTTCTTTTTTTTTCCTTTTTTTTTTTTTTTGTTTTTAACCCATCAGCATGTTTTGGAGGTTCATCCGCGTTAGTGCACAGAGCTCTTCGTCATTCTTTCGGACCGCTGCGTAGTGTTCCACAGTTGACTTAAATCGAGTATTCCCCTACCGACGGGCATTTAGGTTGCTCCTGGTTTTTTTTCTGTCGCGAGCAGTGCTGCAGTGAATACCTCTGCGTAAGTTTTCTCGTGCTCACGCATCGGCCTCTCGGCCTTGTCTTGGGAAGACGGCAGGCAGTGTGGGAAACGAGTAGCAGGGGAACCTTGAGAACTAGGGCTTAGCCACGTGCAGAAGAAGAACCGGCATCAAGAAGCAGTTGCCGAAGTTGGGGACGCAGGGGCGCCCCCACCGCGGAGGTGGCTCCGGCTGGCGTGCAGACGAGTCCCAGGTCACCTGGCTTCGGGGCACCGGTGCAGACCGTGCCGGGCCCCCCCCCCCC
>PITB01014438.1:0-19309 GCA_004024585.1 Paradoxurus hermaphroditus | reverse complement strand
TGGACAGGCACGACGGGAATGCAGCTGGATTGCTCCTGCTCTTTATTTATTCATTAAACGAATTTTAAAATGTATTTATTTCTGAGGGAGAGGGAACACGAGAGGGGGAGGGGCAGAGACGGAGGGAGACACAGAATCGGAAGCAGGTTCCAGGCTCCGAGCTGTCAGCAGAGAGCCCAGTGTGGGGCTTGAACACATAAACCTCGAGATCAGGACCTGAGCTGAAGTTGGACGCCTAACCAACTGAGCCACCCAGGTGCCCCTGGTCCTGCTGTTTAAAGAGCCGGTGGGGCAGAACTGAGCCTGGGGTATCTGAGGTCGGGATGACCTCACTAGTGCCATTGTGTTCTCTCTTGACACCCCGTAAGCATTACGAGCTTCCCCAGGGGAACTCAGGTGCCGGAGTCGAGAGGGCCATCGATGGCGTGGTTCTCAGTTTCCAGATTGTCTTGTGTCAAAGACGACAAAGCTGGATGCTAGTTACAGTGGTGAGGACAGGTTTTAATCAGCATGAACTATTAGGATAGGGAGACAAAGTCCAGCCTGAATCGAAGTCAACCCCACTTTGTACAGAGGTAACTGGCCATTTAAAAGGGGCAGTGGAGGGGGTAGGGCAGGGGCCGGGTGGGGACCTCCAATAGAGTCAAGGAGGTGAAATTTTACAAAAAATGGGGAGTGGGGGTCGGTCCATGGGACACCCACGTGGGGTTGCTAACTGATGCTTCTCCAAGGCAGGCTCCTACCCTCCCTGGGAGACAGGGGCCACGGGGGTTGCTCTGGGACAAACAGTGAATTCATTTGGTGGCCTTGACGTTTCCCAGGCAGGCACTTTGATGGGGTCTGGGGTCATCTAGGGATGCGGCCTCGAGCTGTTAGAAACCACGTTTGTGTTGCTCGAGGCCTGATTCTGCTTTGAGGATCCCGCCTAGAGTCTGGTCAAGGGGAGGATGTTTGTCATTTGAAAAGTAGAGCAGCTCAAAGGGCATGCGTCAGGGATGTCACTCCCTCTGCGCAGCGTCGTGCCGGGGCGGGCCCTTCCCGCGGCGGCGGGGTGACCAGGACCCTTTGCTTTCCTAGCCGTGCAGCAGAAGGAGATCACCCAGAGCCCCTCCACCTCCACCATCACCCTGGTGACCACTACTCAGTCGTCACCTCTGGTCACCAGCACGGGGGCCACGAGCACCCTCGCGTCCTCCGTCAGCGCGGACCTGCCCATCGCCACCGCCTCCGCCGATGTCGCCGCGGACATTGCCAAGTACACTAGCAAGGTGAGTGCCCGTGGCACCCGGGAGGTGGCGGGTGTCCGAGGGTCAGCTTCTGGATGGGAGCCCGGAGGCTCATGGCCTCGCAGGCTTTACGGGCTGCCTCGGAGGGAAGACCCTGTTTTCACTGAGGGCTTCCGAACCCAGATTCTTCCATTCTGTTCCTTCCACTGAGATAGAGCAAGTATTGTTGCATAACAAATGAGCACAAAGCATAGCAACTTAAAACGGCTGTAACGTTGGATCTGAGCAGAGAAGTCGAGAATGGACTGCCTCTTGTTCTGAGCACTTAGATCCTGGGATTTGTTTTTATTCCCCAAATGTTTGTTTATTTTTGAGAGAGAACAAAGAGACAGTGTGACAGGGCAGAAAGAGAGGGAGACACAGAATCCGAAGCAGGCTCCAGGCTCCGAGCTGTCAGCACAGAGCCCGACGCGGGACTCGACTCACAAACCGTGAGATCATGACCTGAGCTGAGTCAGAAGCTTAACCGACTGAGCCACCCAGGCGCCCCGTGAGCACTCTGATTCTGAAGTCAGTACAGAGCAGGAACATGACAGGGTGGCAGAGTTACCTTTCGGAATTCACATCACTCATTAAGACCGTTTCCTTAAGCTCTGGAACAAGTTACTCTTCTGTCAGTTAGTAACAGACCAAGCAGTTGGTGTGCGATTTAGAAGCCGCGTGGAATGAAGTGACAGAGACTTAGGCGTGAGATACGGAAGGAATGATACCAGCACCAAGATGGGAGGGAATCTGCCACTCCCCAGTCCCGCCTCGCCCAGCCCCTGGGGCAGGACTCCCCACAGGCGGTTGACTGCGGTGTTCTCTCAGGGCGGCCTCTTTCTCTCCGTTTGCCAGGTGCTTCTGTGCTCACTGTTGAATTCGGGCGAATACAACCTGGATCTGTTCTCAGGGTCACAGGAGATGGCTCTGGTGTGATGTGCGGGTTAGCCACAGACTGCTCGATAGCGGACTAACCGCGAGGGCAGGATTGTGTCTGTTTTGCTTACCTCCAGCGCCCAGAGGGTGCCTGGCTCACAGTAGACGTCGCTGCAGGGACGTCCAATGCATGCATGCTGGTGCCTGACTTCTCTTCGTTGGGCTTATTACCCTCAGTGGCTGTTAATAGTGGCTATTAATAGTAGTTAATGAGGAATAATCTAGGCAGAGTGTTTAGTATATTACTAAGTAGGCAGTAATAATAATTTACTCTTCACTAAGGAGTAAATGACTAGTTACTAATGAGTACCCTGTGCAGGTTTATAGAGAGAGCGGGTGACCATCACTGAGAATAGTTGCTTCCAGAATTCCTGAGGTGTCGTGATAAAGACTTGCTGTATTATATGGTGTCAAAGGTGGGCTCTCCTCTAGTTCTGGTTGACCAGTGACGTTTATAGTTTTATTTATACCAACGTGGTTTCGTTGGTCATTTTCTTTCTGTTCCTTCCACTGAGATATAGCAAGTATCGTTGCATAACAAATGAGCACAAAGCTTAGCAACTTAAAACACTGCCCATCTATCCTCCTGGTTTCTGGGGTCCGGGGTCTGGGCACGGTTCAGCTAGGTGCTGTGCTCTAGGGCCTCTGGCAAGCTGCTGCCAAGGTGTCTGCGAGGGTTCAGGTCTCATCCGAAGGCTTGACCACGAAAGGGTCCATTTCCAGGTTGACTTAGGTGGTTGTGAGCAGGATTTTCCTCCTTAAGGGCTGCTGGGCTGAGGGTCTCAGGCCCGGGCTGGCTCTTGGCCAGAGGCTGCCTTCAGTTCTTGCCACGTGGGCCTTCGTGCTTGGCAGTGTGCTTCCTCAAAGCCAGTGATCGAGAAAAGCCTGTTAGCAAGATGGAAGTCAGTTTTCTGTAACCTGATTTCAAAAGCGACAGCTGGTTATCTTTGTCATATTCCATTGGTTAGAGGCAGGTCACTAGGCCAGCTCACACTGGAAGGGAGGGGATTACAGGGTCATCTGGGATCATCGAGAGCCACCCGTCACTCATGTTCGCATGGTGTTGCTCCGGGTCGATACCTGCTGCGAGTGTTACGCCCGTATGTTACTTACTCACCTTAAACAAATTGATGAGGTAGGTACTGGAGAAAGCTTGAGGCCCAGTGAGGTCACACAGTGTGCATGATTGAACTGGGATTTGAATAGTAGCAGCCAAGACCTAGAGAGAGTTTTTGAGCCAGTTTGTGAATTCCCGTGAAGCCTACTGACTACAGGTGTCCAGTTTCCACCACGTGATTCTTCTTGCACGTGACTTTCTTCAGCTACCCTACCTGACCCCACCCCCATCCCCCATCCCCCATCCCCCTGGCTAGAGGGGGACTCACTACTGGTCTTGGGGATAACTTTATCTTTTATTTAGTATGTCTGTCCTCCTTTTGAACAAAATGCACGAATTGTTAGAGTCCCTGGGTGTCAGAACAGGAAGGACTCAAGGGGCAGTGATTTGTTGCTGTTCTTATGATTCGAGTCTTCCCCGGGGTGCCTGGGGGGCTCAGTCGGTGAAGCATCTGACTTTGGCTCATGTCATGATCTTTCGGTTTGTGAGTTTGAATCCCACGTCGGGCTCTGTGCTGACAGCTCAGAGCCTGGAGCCTGCTTCAGATTCTCTCTGCCCCTCCCCTGCTCATGCTCTCTCTCTCCGTCTCTCAATAATAAATTTAAAAGAAGTTAAAAAAAAATTAAAAAAAAAAGATTTTAATCTTCCCTGTCCACCAACTGGTGGATATTGATTTAACATTTTTATTTGAATTCAATATAATTATCTTTAAATTGACTTAATACGAAATGAAACTTGAGTCTAACGTCAGATAACCACTCCTAGTCAAGGCTTGAAGCCAAAGTTTGTTTTCCTTTGGTTAAAAAGAGAGATTGTCAGGAAAGTGTTGGGTGCATGCCGGCACCAAGCTGAGACTTTGCTCCTGACGTGGCGTGCGGCATTACAGAGGACTGGAAAGGGAGGGATTTCTTCATTACCGACTTAAGAAGATGTCTGGTCTGCCTAATTCGTCTCCAGTTCTGCTAAGTTTAGCCTTACAGCACTTTCCAGTGATGGGGTCCAGCTTGCCTGTTGACAGACGAGGAAAGTGAGGCCGGCTGAGTGGACCCGCCTGGAACTCTGCGCTGCGCTGGTGTTCCGCACTCCTGCAGGGTTTATTCCTTTGGCCGCCCCCTTTGCTCTCACAGCAAATTCGAGGGAAGGACTTCGTGATAGACATTTTCTTTGCAGTTAAGAAAATGAACACGGTGACATATTTTTGGAGCTGATGAACTTTCCTGTCTCCGAGGTGACCTGGAGTTGAAGACCCAGCTTTGTGTGTTTTGGCAGAAGGATGCTCTTTTATAAATGCTGAGTTCTTTGCTATATTTGGAAGAAAGAGTGAAAATCCGTCCACAGATACATGATTTCTTTAAAATGGAATGTAACCATTGCATTAGTAACGTATTCAATTTCATCCACTTTCTAACGTTTTCTCGTAAAGCAATTTGGCCTTAATGTTTGAAGCTGACATGGTCGGTGCAGCGGGGCAGGGAGGCCCGCACAGAACACACGTTCTTCCTGGCGGCGTCCACCTGTGGCCCCTGAAACCGGCGAGGAGAGGAAATCTCAAAAGAGATTATATTCATTTTCCTCCCATTTTGGGGTGAATTGGGGGTTACTGTTTTGGGGTTTGGCAGTTTATTAATTACAGCTCATGCGGATTTTTTTTTCTGTAAAAATAAGATGAACAGGTATTTCTTTCTGAATACCTGCCCTGTGGCAGATACCGAATCATCGTTTCCAAGTGGGTTTTCTCCAGATCTTTGTGCACACGCTAACACGGGCCTACTGTCCTTACCCTTGGCTTCTCCACGGGGGAGCTGAGGCTCAGAGTGGATGGTGGGAAGAGATCTCAGGCATCAGATACAAGGGTGGTTTTTGTCTTGCCTTCTCGCCGGATTGGAGCAAGTTGCAAAACATGGGAGACTCGGCCGCAGCCAGGCCAGGCCCGGGTCCGGCTTTGGTCTCCTGTCCCCTCCTCCGTCTCCTGTGTTGTGGGATGGGATCACCCAGCAAGCGGTAGGCGGGAGAGAGGTCCTCCTGCGGGAACGTTCAGTCCGCCTGCCGCGGGGACCCAAACTGGGGTCGCAAACTTGCCGGCGCTCTCAGGGCTCAGAGAGCTGAAGGGAAGGGAGACGGGAGCCCCACCGGAAAGGCCGCGGGGGACGCCCTGACCAGAGGCCTTCGAATACCGAAGGGGCCACACGATGGGCTAGATTAAGTTGTCCACAAAAAGGAAGGAAGCGCTGATCGAGTCTGCGACACAGACGGATCTTGAAAACCCTGTGCTGATTTCAAGAAGGCTGTCACCAAGGACCGCGTGTTGTGTGATTCCATGGCTACAGAAGAAATGAGGCAAATCCCTCTGTGTAGAAAGCAGATGAGTGGTTGTCGGGCTGGGGGACGATGGGGACCTCTGGGGGGTGAAGGATAGGGGCAGCAGGGTTTCTTTTTGGGGTGATGGACTGTGGGGCTGGACGGACAACTCTGAATCCACGAAAAGCCATGGATTCGGGCGCTGTAAGTGGGTCCGTTGGTAGGTGAATGAGATCTAAAAAATAATTTTTTTTTTCAAGGGGAAGGAATTCATATACAACAGTCACAAAAAGAAACAGTCTCTCCCTTGAACCCGCAGTGCTCGCCAAATCAAGCAGGCCTGGGCCCCAAATTCGGCCTCTCCGGATTAGCCTGTGGCTATAGAAACTAGCTTTATGGTTTATACCAGAGTTTCTCGACCTTGGCACTAGTGACATTTTGGGCTGGACAGTTCTTTATTGTGGGGGCTGTTCTGTCTATACAGCTGATCCTTGGCCTCCACCCACTAGATGCCAAGGGCCTATCCCCTCTCCCCCCACCATCAGTCATGACAACCACAGGTGCCAGATGTCCTGCGAAGGACGGGACTGTCCCCCTGTTGAGAACCACCTGCTTTGTGTTAGAAAGATTTGTGCTGCGTGCCATCTAGAAAAGCCTCAGGGAGGAGATCACCCGAATTGTTTCTGTTTTTATCTTTCAGATGATGGACGCAATAAAAGGGACGATGACAGAAATCTACAACGATCTTTCTAAAAACACTACCGGGAGCACGATAGCTGAGGTCAGAGATGACACATCATTCCTTACTTGCTAAGACTGTGACCCTGGCTGCCGGAAAACGGTGCCAGGAAGCAGCTTCTCCGCAAGTCCCTCCGGGGCGCTCTGCCGAGTGTGGTTGCCGGGGAGGGTGTTTCTCCGTTCAGTCACAAGGCTGCCTCTGTGGCGACACACACGGCTCTGTGCGATCGGTTCGCTTAAGTCCAACAGCCAGTTCTGGAGCCCGAGTTAACCCTCTGGTGACCCTGGAGATCGGTCAGTCCCTTTGGCCCCGTGTGTAAGTGTCTCCTGGCTCTCTGCAAGTTTGGGACATTTTTATACAAAGGATCCTTGTCGCCTAAGAATTCGCATACCGAGAGCTTAAGAATTCACGGTCGCCTAGGGAGTGAAGCGGTTAAAACATGAAAATGTCCGCCTAGGAAGTGACCATTTATAAAAGTAGGTCTCTTTGAACTGACTTCTTAGGCCAGGCTAACTCACCGTGAGCCAGATGCAGAAGGGTCACCGGGTGAAATGACAAGTGAAAGAATTTCTTGAGGTTGTTGAAAGGGATGCTGGAGACGGAGGGGAATTCCGTGCGAGCCATTGGCCTGCGAGGGGCTGGCAAGGGTAGGCCGGCGCTCAGGAGAGGAGACAGTCTCTCCCGGGAAGGTGTCCTAATGGGCTTTCAACGGGAACAGCATGCGTAAAGCTTTGAGAGAGGTCCCCGAGAGGACCCAGTGAGTTCCCTGGGGTCTCTTGCTCTGTGACTCTCTCGATGAGGAGACCAAGGATTGGAATGTGGTCGAAGATACAGACCCGTAATGACTCCCCCGAAACCTTGGGGTCCCGATGTGTGCCCGAAGTTTTCAGAATTAGAAGAGGTAATATGCAGCTATCTGCCCCAAACAACGCGACATTTTTGCTGTGAAATACGGTTGTTCACACGCTACGTGGAGTAAATTAGGGTTTCTCAACCTCGGCACTTGTGACATTGGTGCCCGGCAGTTCTCTGTGATGGGGGCTGTCCTGTCCATCGTCGGGCGCTCAGCTTAGCAGGCCTCTGGCTTCCACCCTGCTGGCAGTAGCACCCCTCCGTGGCCAGCCCCAGCGGTCTTCAGGTCTCGGTCTTCAGATCTCGCGGTGTCATGGAGGGCGCGGGGGGGGGGGTGGGGGCTGTAAAAAGCCCCAGATTCAGGCAGAGTTTGTTTTTCCCCTCCAAATGAATTTAATCTCTCCCTTCGAAAACACCCTTTGGGTTCCAGAGACGTTAGGCTTCGGAATTTAAGGTGAATGACTATGGATCCCACCTAACATCTTCGGTAAGAGATCAAACACAGCTAACTATTTGTTTTAGTTTCATTTTTTTAAGGCCAAAGTTCTAATCAGGCATTTCATTTTTTGTTTTTTTATTATGAAAATCTGGTCCTTGTTTTTACTTTATTCATTCATTCATTTTTAAAGTAAACTCTGTGTTCAACTGGAGACTTGACCTTAAACCCGGAGATCAGGAGTTGGATGGTCTACCAACTGAGCCGGCCAGGCGCCCTTCTCTCGCCTTGTTTTTACTTTAAGTGGCTTTTCCTGGAGCTGGAACTTCTTGAAAAAGATGGACAGCTTTTATAGTTGACGCTTGAATGGCGGGTTTGGACTGTGCTTGTCCATCACGTGTGGAGTTTTCGCACATGGTACTGTAGAATGTATTTTCTCTACCTTGTGATTTTCGTGAACTTACCTGATTGTAAGGGTACGTTATCTAATACATACAACATCCTGTGTTCGACTGTTGATGTTTTTGGTAAGGCTTCCTGGTCAGCAGTAGGCTGTTAAGGTTTTGGAGAGTCAGAGGTTACGTGTAGATTTTGGCGTGGTGTGTCGGCGCCCTGGCCCCCACCCCACGTTGTTCAAGGGTCAGCTGTATTTGGTTTTCAGAAACGGGATTTCTCTTGAATTTGGGGCAACGCACCGGCGCCCACCTCTCTGGACTGCGGGCGGCATCCAGCTACTCACGGCTCACCTGACCGCGCGGTGTGGACGCTTACGGCTGGTGAGCCCTGCGGGTGAACGCCACCCGCGCGCCTTCTGAGAGCCGTCCTCTCCCTCGTTGCAGATTCGCAGGCTGAGGATCGAGATCGAGAAGCTGCAGTGGCTGCACCAGCAGGAGCTCTCGGAGATGAAGCACAACTTGGGTAAGGCCCGGAGAACTGGCCCGGCCCGGCCCGAGGGCGGCTTTGGGTGTGAACACCTCCGCAGCCCTGGAGGCAGGTGTGAACTGAGTCAAAAGTAGGCTTGGGGGTGGTCCCACGGCTGGGGAGACCACGGAATCCAGGGGAGTCTGACGGTGGAAACCAGGTATAAAAGCAGGGGTTGGGAGGGTCGGTCCCTCCCCCTTTTCTTTTCAAAACCCCACCATCAGTAGCAAAACCAGAACGGCAGCGGCGGCTCCTGTTCACTGAGTCTAACTCTGTGCCGGGAAGTGTTTTGAGTACTTGTCCACGGATCTGTGTTCTCATGGAACCCGTCCGAGAAAGCGCTCTGTTACCCCCGTGCTCAGGCAGAAGCAGGCGGGTGCAGGCGTGTTGAGGCAGTTGGTCAGAGTCTCGCAGCTGCGATTCGGGTCTGGGCACCCCGTCTCCAGCCTGTCCCTCCTGACCACGGGATAGCGGGCATTTTCACAGATTCTCAAACACGTCGTGTGTGCCCCGCACTGCGGAGAAAGCTGCTTTGGCATCCCCCGGTTTAGACTGAGTGCTGTTGCGGCCTACCGTTCGGTGTCCGTGTTGTGAGAGCTTGTCCCCCCACAGGTGGATCGCTTCCCTTGAGGCCCTCAGCTACTGCCAGCCTCAGAGGCAGAATGCCGGAGGCCGTCGGGACCCCTGGTTAGGGGGGCGGGCCCAGGTGTGCCCACCCGTCCCCGGTGACCCGTGTCGAAATCATGCAAACTGACCTTAGGACGCCGACCTCGGGAGGGGACCCTCTGCTCCTCTGCTTGTTGCCGCGCAGGAAGTTTATTCGGTGATTGTGGCTTCCTGTTTCTCTAGTAGAGTAATGGCAGGGAATCTTGTTTTTATGCAGAATCTCTCCATTTTTAAACAATTAGCTGCACATTGGGAAAAAAAAATACATGCGGGCTGGCCAGAACCTGCCACGGTCTGCAGGCTTCTAGTGAAAGGCAGTTGCAAGGGACAGGGGGTGAGGTCTAGCGCGAGCGGAAGCGGGTAGCTGCCTTCCCTGGTGTTTTTTAGGCGCGTGCGTGTGTGCTTCTTTTGTTGTTTCTGGTTTTGTTTTGTTTTTAATTTTCCTGGGCGAGTTGCACGCGGACTATTCCTATCCAAAGTGAAATTGGAGAAGTCCCAGTAGACTCAGCACTTTGCTAGTTGATCAGTCATAGCGGTCAGTCTGGTAGATTCACTCCACGGCCACTGAGCACCCCAAACGGAGAGTGTGTCCGAGCTGTAGGGCCGGCTCTGCCCTTATTGTCTGTCTGCCTCAGTTTCCTCATCTGGGAAAGCGGTGTTATTAATTTTTTTAAGCTTATTATTTCACTCAACTCTGTGAAACAACACTGTGGGGAATGCGTCCTTAGAGAGAGAGAGAGAGGGAGAGAGCGAGCATCCCAAGCAGGGATCCCCACGTGGGGCTTGAACTCAGGAACCGTGAGATCATGACCCGAGTTGAAACCAAGAGTCGGACGCTCAACCGACCGAGCCACCCGGGCGCCCCCGAGAGGAGTGTTCTGGTAGAGCTTGTCTCCCAGGATGGGTGTGAAGATGAAGCGAGCTGATTCGGTTGCCAGAAAAGTTCACACTGGGGATAAAACGCAGAGCGGGCTTCGTGGGGATGGTTCCACGGTTTGTCCGAGGACTTCCCGACAGGCTCCCCATGGGGCTCCGGCCGCGTGCACGCCAGGCACCCGGCATTCAGGCTGGCGCGCAGCTCTGTCCGAGCACCGTAATGAGTGCTCGTTCTATGGATGCAGACACCGGGGCCTAGCGCGGCTCGGTTCCTCTCCTGGGGGCCGCACAGCCGAGTTCCCCTGCGTCCCACCCCCAGCCGGGACGCATACCCGGGTCCCTTGGAATCCTGGACTCTCCTGTTTCTGAGTTGCTGTGAATACCTCCACGTCCCGGGGGGGGAGTGGGGCGGGGGCACCAGGGGTGAAGCCCGCGTCCTCTCCCCTCCCCCGGCAGAGCTGACCATGGCGGAGATGCGGCAGAGCCTGGAGCAGGAGCGGGACCGGCTCATCGCCGAGGTGAAGAAGCAGCTGGAACTGGAGAAGCAGCAGGCGGTGGACGAGACCAAGAAGAAGCAGTGGTGCGCCAACTGCAAGAAGGAGGCCATCTTCTACTGCTGCTGGAACACCAGCTACTGCGACTACCCCTGCCAGCAGGCGCACTGGCCCGAGCACATGAAGTCCTGCACGCAGTCAGGTAGCGCCGCGGCCCGGCCCGCCGCCCCCGCCGCCCTCACCAGACGGCCGGGACTGTCACACACGGGAGAGCGGGGTGCGCACGCCCGGCAGACGCTGGAGGCCCGGCTGGTGTGGACTCACGGCCTCTTTCCGTGACTTGCCGGAGCGTAGTTTCCTGTGGTAGCGGGTCTCGGTGCGGTGATTTCGGTCCCTGCCCCAGGACACTGGCAGTGACTGCAGACGCTGGCGGTCACGTCATCCTGAAGGGGTGCGGCTGGCATCGGAGGGCAGGGGCCAGGGCTGGTGCCGAACACCGTGCTGTGCGCCAGGCAGCCCCCAGCCCTGCCCCCGGGACAGAGAGTCATCTGGCCCCTAAATGTCAGTTGTACTGATACTGAGAAAATCCCGCTCTTAAATTATTGCTTTTAAGTTTATTTATTTTGAGAGAGAGAGAGAGAGAGTATGTTGGTGCACGCAAGCGGCAGAGGCGCAGAGAGAGAGAATCCCAAGCAGGCTCTGAGCTGTCAGCACACAGCCCGCCTCACGGCTCGATCCCGCAAACTATGAGATCGTGACCTGAGCTGAAGTCAGACGCTTAACTTTCTGAGCCACCCAGGCGCCCCTTAGTGATATTTTAAAAGTTAATTTTTACAGTTAGCTTGTATGTCTGACAAATAATATTAGCTTTTTATACTTAGAGTAAAAAGTTTCCATTTTAAAGAACTTAATTAACAATTACATAAATAGGGGCGCCTGGGTGGTTCAGTCGGTTAAGTGTCCGACTTTGGCTCGGGTCATGATCTCACGGTTCATGAGTTCGAGCCCCGCGTCGGGCTCTGTGCTGACAGCTCGGAGCCTGGAGCCCTCTTCGGATGTCTGCATCTCCTTTTCTCTCTGCCCTTCCTTGCTTACGCTCTGTTTCTCTCTCAAATAAACATTAAAAAAAATAATTTTTTTTTTAAATTTTTTTAATTTTTATTTTTTTAACCTTTATTTATTTTCGAGAGATAGAGCGTGAGCAGGGGAAGGGCAGAGAGAGAGAGAAAGAGAGAGAGAGAGGCAGACGCAGAATCTGAAGCAGGCTCCAGGCTCTGAGCTGTCAGCACAGAGCCCGATGTGGGGCTCGAACTCACAAACTGTGAGATCACGACCTGAGCGGAAGCCATCCGCTTAACCGACTGAGCCCCCCAGGCGCCCCTGGGGAGATGTCTTCTTAATGGCTGCTTTCAATCACTTCCTGCAATGGGGCTAAGTTCTCCCAAGTTCCGGAAGGTGTCCGATGACCCTTTGCTGTGACTATCACAAGATGGCCAAAGTGTCCTTCAGTCGTCCTTTCTTTGTGGCACTGTCATGTCTATCCTTATGAAATTCCTCTCAGATGCTGGTCTTCAGTTTGTCCAAGCTCCTACCATCTCCAGATCCTGTCTTTGACATTGTGTGGGTTTTCACGTGGGTTCCCCCGCCCTGCCTCAGAAGGAAGGAAGTCCACGGGGCTGAAATCGGTCTAAGATGAGAAATTATGAAATGAGTAATTCTAGGTCACCGGCCAGCTCCAGGCTGGCTCTGCTGCCGTGCTTTCGTGTCTAGGATAACTTGACAAAACCTGAATTAACGAGCTACTAAAAATTCACATATTTTCACACAAAGGCTGGAATTTCAGCTTCTGGAAAACTTTGGAGCCCTGGCCACTTGGGGCCTGTTCTCCAGGGCGGGGCTGAGCAGCGGCGCCTCTGTTCCCGACGGTGGTTGGGTCAGTTGTTCCGAGCGCTGGCGTGGCCTCGTGCAGCGGGCTTCCCGCGGTTCTGGAAGCCGTGGCCGGCGGCTTATCCTCGGCTTCTCTCTTCCTCCCTGCCCCCAGCTACTGCCCCTCAGCAGGAAGCAGACGCCGAGGTGAACACGGAAACGCTGAACAAGGCGTCGCAGGGGGGCTCTTCCAGCGCGCAGGCGGCCCCCGCGGAAACCGCCAGCACCTCGAAAGACAAGGAGCCGCCCGCGGAGAAGAGCAAGGACAGCGGCTCGGTGAGTAAGCCGCTCGCCTTTGGCCAGTGACGCCGACACTTTGGGCCAGCTGGCGTCTCAGGACCCGTCCCCAGGCCCGTCACCTCTGCGAGTCCCATGTTGTAGGAGGCCTGTCTTCAAGGCGGGGCAGTCAGACTGCTGCTGGGGGTGACAGGGTCTTAGCGGGCCTCCTCCTCACCCGTGGGCACGCGGGCAGGGACAGAGCGACGCGGAGCCCGCGTTGACATTCCTGTGATTTGGCAGCTGCTCTCTGGGGAGACTCTCAAAGTTTACCACAGTGGCGTCCTGTAGAACCTTGCGTGATGATACAGACGTCCTGTGTCTGCTCTGCCCAGTGTGGTGTCCGCTAGCCACGCGCGGCTGTCGAGCACACGAACCGGGGCTGGTGTGAGCAAAGACTCGCACTTCCAAATTTTCATTCCTTTAAAGCAGTCACTTGGCGCTAGTCGCCGCCATATTGGCCCCGAGAGGCCGCACCGCCCGCTCCCCAGCGTGGCCTACGCGGCACGGGCCGTCCGTAGAAGTTCCTTTCGGCGGCTCGTCGATCCCGGTTTACATGCGTAGTCGTCATGTATTTATTTCAGTGCGTATTAAGAAAAGAAGCAAGTTCTTGTGCCATCAAAAAACCCTTTGATTTCACCGATGACATTGCCTGGTAAGAGGTTAATGTGAAATAAAAGCGAGCTGACCTAGTTTCGAAGTAATAGAGCTCCTTTTTGGATGTGGCAGACATCTGCAGGGTGGGTAGGTCAGCGAAGGAAGTGGAGGAAACAGCTTCTAGAAGCTAAGGCTGTAGAGTAAGGGCCCACCCCATTGCTGTGTTCCAGCCTGTTCGTTCTGGGAGACAGAGCGCAGGTGTAGGGCCACCCCCGCTGGCAGCAGCAGGCACAGCAGGCGGCGGGCACAGAGGTGCCTCGGGGGCAGTGATGGGCACCCCCATGGATCCCTGGGCTTCCCTGGGGGGCTACATTGGCCCCCGTGCCTTGTGTCCATCTCTCTCTTTTTGTATTTTTAGACCCTCGACCTTTCTGGCTCCAGGGAGACGCCCTCCTCCATTCTCTTAGGCTCCAACCAAGGCTCTGGTATGTTGCCCCCTGGTGGGTGATCGGTGCTCTCGCTTTCCTCCCGGGCAGAGGGGACGCCATTTTCTCAGGGAGACCCTGAAGGGTTTATGGCAGTAGTTTTCCAACCACGTGGATCCTTAGGGATCTTTGGGGGTGCCCCGGGCAGGTCACTGGGGGGGCGAGGGAGTGGCCGGGCAAGGCAGCTTTCAGGCACCGCTCCAAACTGAAGAGTGTTCCCCTCCATTGGTTTTACTTATTGGGGTCCCACATAAAAGAGGGTTCTGGTGCTGACCTGGGGTGGGGCGTGCATGCAGGCGGGGCATTTCTTCTGCCCTCGGGGAGATGACCACAGTAAATCAGACAATCCGGAACTGTGTTCCTGCGGTCCCAACGTCCGCATTTAGTGAGCCTTGAGAGAAAAGAAAATTTTTAGGCGGAGGAAAGTTTCTTCTCGGGGAAGAACCCAGTAGGTTGTTTTGGCTGTTTTCTGAGACTGAAATTTTTAGTTTTTCCTCTGCTGTGGGGCTTGAGCTGTCCTCCATTCTAGCCCGAAGGGTCATTTTCCTGCAGCCTCCTGACCGGTTTTGGGTGATTCCAGAGGGTTCAAATTGAGGACAATTTGCTTAATTCAAGGTCCCTTAGCTCCAGGATCTCTTTCTCCTTGGGATAATTCCCTTACACTGAAAGCCAAAAATTTTATTTCCTGTCTCTATGCTAAGGGCGTCAAGGAAGGAGTGGTGTCCTTTGTTAGCGTAGTTGGGGAAGGTCTCCCCAAGGGGCTGGAGACTGGGGTTCAGATCGAGGGCGGGGCTGAGAGGAGTCGCATGAACCGACCTCAGGGAGAATGGGAACTTGGCATTAAATACGGTTGGACCGCCTACTGGAAACGGTAGTCTCCCTCTCCCTCCCCTTCAGTCCTCCAGCGGAATCTCTGAGAACCGTTCAGTTTCATGCTAAGATGCCTTCCACCTCTCTGACAGTTTCTGGTTTCTCATTTGCACAAAGTCAGAGGAGACTCAGTGTCGGCCTAATACCGCGGGTTGGTTTCCATTATGTCGGTCTGTAGAGCTCCCCCCCGTCTGTGGGAAGGGTTGTGGATTTCTGCTGGGGATCTAGCAATATACGATTCCTGTTTTATTTAAGTTTAAAGTGAGTTTAGAGTAAAAACCTGGAATACTCAGGAGGTAGGAGGGTTTTGGACAGGCCAGAATTGCAAAGGTGGTGTGAGCCCGGCCAGGGTAGAGGGAACACGGCTTCCGACAGGGGGCGCTGCTGAGATTCGGGCGGCAAAGCGGGATCAGCATGGCGCTGGGAACGCTGGGTGGCATGCAGTACGGAATCTGCCCCGGCGAGGGGACTGCATACGGGAAGCCGGCTGGGACGTCTGTCCTACTGCAGAGGTGACGAGGGGGTGATGAGAGGCTGGCAAACCGAAGGGTCAAATAGTAAATATTGTAAGCTTTGCGGGCCTCGTGGCCTGGGCCACAGCCGTTCCGCCCTGCTGTTGTAGGATGGAAGCAGACATAGCCCTGTGTAAACACAGGGGCACGGCGTGCTGCAGGGAAACGCTGTTAGAGAAACCAGGCATTGGGCTGGATTCGGCCCTTGGGCTGAGGTCGGGGGTCCCCGGACCCGAAGCACCCCGGTGTCCCAAGTGGGTAGAAAGGAAGGTTCTCTTTGGAGAGAGGAGGCCAGAAGCTCCAGAAGACACTGGGGACTTGGTACTGGATGGGTGGGGCCAGAAAAGAATCTTGGAGGAGTCTTGGTGACCAGGATGGGGGTTGGGGGGCAGGGAGGGGGCAGGAGCAGGGAAGGGAGGAAGGGAGGGCAAGGTCCTGGATTCTACTTACGGTTCTTGAAGGAGGCTCGGCGCTAGGCTTTTCGCAGACGGTGGGAGGTGTGTCAGTTTGGCAGCGTCTCCGGTGCAGGCCCTGTGCTAGGGCTTGGGAATTAGCGGCGAACAAGGCGGACTCCTGTCTTCTGGAGCTTCTAGGGAGGTCAGAGGGCACTTCACGGGTGCTCAGGGGAAGAGCATGAGGCGGTTTGGGACGCTTGACTGCGTTTATTCCCAACTATTCCCAGCTTCGGGGAGAGAAGTTACGGTTTCCATCATGCAGATGAGAACATTGAGGTCAGAGAATTAACTCACGTGCCCAAGTAGCTCAGTGACTTGGAGCCTGACTTTAGTCCAGAATCCTCTGACCCCAGACATGCTCTTACCCGCTGCGCTGGGAACACTTAGGTCGACCTGCATGAAATCGCAAATCAAAAATGGCGGAGCGTTGGCTGTTTTCTGTGGCTCAGCTGACGAGGCACCGGCGTCGGGGGACGTCAGCGCTGTAGCCGTGGCCCCCACCCCCCCACCCCCCCCCCGCCCCTGCTTCCAGATCTACTAACTCTCTCCTTTCCTCACCGCCCCCTTTCCCCAGCGTGGTTTCCCCGGCTCATGCCGGCAGCACCCTCGCTAATGGAGCCCAGTCTCCCACACCTTCCGGTTTTTTCCACATGTCCATTCGGCAAAACCTCGCCCTGCACACACCCCAGCCGTCCACCTCTTACTCCCCTGCAGCCCCCGCTGGAGCCGGGCCGGAGCCGATCGCTCAGGAGGGACACGCTCATCCCACCGCACACCCTGGTCGTGACCACTGACCGCAGAAGCGGCCGTGTCCATCTGCCCGGTCATCTCCCCGATTTGGTTGCATTTCAGCCTCTGATCGCAGTCTGCGCGAGGGCAGCTTCCTCGGTTCTCTGCTCCGTTTCAAACCTGCCCGCCCGTCCCTCCAGTGTCACCGGCCACCCGCGGCATTGCCCCTTCTTCCCGAGGAGCACAGCCGAGGAGCACAGCCGGGCCCGCTCCCTTCCAGCCCCCAGGCCTCCGTCACCCCTCCCTCCAGCCGCCCCGGCCCCTCCCTCCCCAGCCTCTGTCGTAGCCAGAGGTCTCGTTCAACTGCTCCCTCCACTAGTGTGCTCCTGTGCCTCCAGCTTCTCTCCGCGACACCCCGCGTCTGCCCCTGGCGCGGTGCTGTCCTCTAGGATATTCCACGGAGATGGTGTGGTTCTGCGTCTGCCCTGTCCCCTGTGGTGGCCGCCCGCACGCACACGTTAGACCTTTGAGCTGCAGCTGACGTGACTGAGGAATGGAAGTTAACATTTTACGTGACTTTATTTAGTAGCCCCAGGGAGCTGGTGGCTACCGTGTCGAGCGGCACGGCCCCCAGCCTGCCCTGCCCCCTTCCCAGCCCAGGCGGACGTCTTCTCCGTGAGACTCGTCCTGTCTTGCCTCTGTTCCGTTTTCTCACACCCTCCTTCGCTCACCGGTGTGGTTTCTGTTTCCGTCCGATCGCCACCGAGCCCCAAGCCGTGAATAAGCGCAGACCTTTTAAATCCCAAATGTTGTTTCGAGACCTTGTGTCGCAAAAAGACCAGGTTAGAATCCCAGGGTCTCAGCAGAAGGGACCTCCTCTGTGGGTCTTGGCAAAAGAAAGCGGGGCACCCAGGGCCGCGCTCAGGAGGTGTCCACGTTTAGGACGTGAAGGCGTATTCGCCAAGGGGGAGCACCATGGTGCTCCCTGTCAGGAACTGGAGGGGAAAGAGTGTTCCAGGCAGTGTTGCCGCGACGTCCCCAAGTGTGAGCGGGAGGGAAACGGAGACGCCCGGGGGCCCGGCCAGGACAGTGTCTCCTGCCTTCTCTTTTCCTCTGTTTTTCACCAAGCCGGTCGTCGTGTCAGAATAGAGATGCTGACCCGTTTCCCGTCCCCTTCGGACTCCTCGTATGTCTGACTTAACTTCGCCAGCTCTTGCTGTTGGTGACTGTGCAGGTGGAACCTTGCGGAGGAAAGTGGGCTTTGGAAACACCGGGGTTCTCCGTGCGCACTGGCGCCGGGAGGGTGCGGGGAGGAGTCTGGGGGCGGGAGAAAAGTTTAGTGGGGGTACACGCTTCCTTGCTATTTGCTTGTCTTTTAAGATTTTAGGGGCGCCTGGGCGCTCAGTCAGGTAAGCATCTGACTCGATTTCAGCTCAGGTCATGATCTCGTGGTCCCGGAGTTTGAGCCACATGTCAGGCTCTGTGCTGACAACACGGAGCCTGCTTGGTATTCTCTCTCTCTTCCTCTCTCTCTGCAATCCCCCCCCCCCCCCACAATAAATAAACTTAAAACAATGGTTTTAAGATTTTAAAGTAAAACATGCATATAGTTAAAGTAGAGAGAAAGACAGTTCCCAGGCCCCGTCCCCAGGGACGTTTCCCTGTGCTTCTATTTCCGGCGTTAGTTGTAGACATTGCTTGCTGACCTTTGGCTTTAGAAGTTGAGAGTTGAGGTCATCGATGACCTGTCTTCTCCCCCTCCTCCCAAATGACAGATGTCACTGCTTATGTGCTCTGGGGGTTCCGTGGGTCGAAGACAACCACTCATGCTTTAGTTCTGGATTTGAGAGTTAGAGACAGTAACCCTTGACCCTGCTCTCCGGGGCTCCCCTCCCACCCTCGCACCCCTGCCCTGACCGGGTCCAGACCGCCCTCCACCCCTCCCGGAGGTTGAGAGCAGGTGCGTTCTGATCCTTACCCGCCGCTCACTGGGCGGAGGGCCGAGCCGGGGACCTCGAGTGCCCGCCGCCCTGAGCGCGCTGTTTGCTGCCGAGCAAGCGGAGTGCCGTGATTCCGGTCCCCTTCCGGCTCGGCCATCCTCTCTCCTGGAGTTTGTTTCCTCCTCTTGTCGTACTTTCCATGGTTTCCCCGCCAAGCTCTTCACCGCACCCCTCATTTTAGTGAAACTCCTTTCATGTCGCTAACCTTTGGCTCTTGGGTTCCAGATGTTATTTGTTGGGATTCCGTCATCGTGGCTGAGGGTGTTGGTCACTCGATACCTCGTCCGAAGCCCCTTCTCCAGCCCTCACCTCGGCGCCTTCCTTGCGCTCCCCTGTCGGCCTTGGCGGTAGAGGAGTTCCTATTCCCCCGAAATGATCTGGGTTCCCGCCGCCTTAGCGTGCCTTCAAGGGTCGAATCAGGCCGTCGGCAGAGCCGGTGGTTCTGAGAGTTGTGCCTCCAACGTGCTTGAGAACCCGGCTCACGAAGTGGCTTTTGTGCCGTTGGGTAACCTGGCTTCCCGCCGGTAGTGCCGTGCTGCGTCCGGCGGCACCGTTCGGGGTGTAACCTGCGCGGGAAGGAAGGAAGCCCTGTCCCTGTGCGGGCACCGGGCCGGAGAGTGATCCGCGAGGGAGCAGGGCCGGGGTGCTCGGTGTCCTTCTGTCGTGACCGCGGGTCCAGGTACCGCGTGGAAGCGCCTCCCTGGGCACTTGGGCACCTTCCTCACCTGTCTCGATTCTCTGTGACCTGACACCCTCGTGTCTGTCTAAGGGGCGTGGAGTTGTGCTCCGAGATATGCGGTCATCAGGGAGGCAGCTGGAGGCCGGGGCAGGGGGGAGGCGGGGCGGGGCAGGGCAG